>JACEFZ010014048.1:0-23099 GCA_014155875.1 Cepaea nemoralis
CAAAAATAAAAAAGGACATAACCCTAATGATTAAAAGGAACTATTCCCAAAAATCTACAAAATAAATACCCCGAATATCTCCACAAATATGGGACCTATACCCCATGAATGATCCCACAAACATGGCACCTATACCCATGAATATCTCCACAAATTGCCACTATACCCATGAAAAGCTCCACAAATTTGGGCCCTATACCCCCTGAATGATCTCCACAAATATGGCACACTATACCCCCTGAATGATCTCCACAAAAATGGCACACTATACCCCCTGAGATCTCCACAACATGGGAACTATCCCATGAATATCTCCCAAAAATGGCAACTTAATCCCCCGAATGTCTCCACAAAAGCAACTATACCCCATGAATATTCCACAAATATGGCCAAATATACCCCATGAATATCTCCACAAAAGGCCACTATCCCATGAATATCTCCACAAATTGGCAACCTATACCCTGAATGTCCCCCCCTTTTCCCCCCCACAAAAATGGCACACTATACCCCCTATGTCTCCACAAAATGGCCAAATATCCCATGAATGATCTCCACAAAAATGGCACACTATCCCCTAATGTCTCCCAAAATGGCACCTATACCCCATAATGACTCCACAAAATGGCACACTATACCCATGAATGATCTCCACAAAATGGCAACCCATACCCCCCTGAATATCTCCACAAAATTGGCCCTATACCCTGAATGATCTCCACAAAATGGGCCCCTATACCCCCTGTGACTCCACAAAAATGGCACACTATACCCCATATGATCTCCCAAAATTTGGGACACAAAACCCATGAATGATCTCCACAAAATGGCAACCCATACCCATGAATGATCTCCAAAATATGGGCCCCTTATCCCAGAATGATCTCCACAAATATGGCACACTATACCCATGAATATCCCACAAATAGGCACCTATACCCCCTGAATATCTCCACAAAAGGCAACCCATATCCATGAATGATCTCCACAAAAGGGGCCCCTATACCCATAATGATCTCCACAAAATGGCACACTATACCCATGATGATCTCCACAAATATGGCACCTATACCCTGAATGATCTCCACAAAATGGAACTATACCCATAAGATCTCCACAAAACAACCAAAATCCCTTATTCCCCCCAAAATTGGCCAAATATACCCCATGAAAGATCTCCACAAAAAGGCACACTATCCCCCCTGAATGATCTCCCCAAACATGGCACACTATACCCCTGAATGATCTCCACAAATATGGCACACTATACCCCCTGAATGATCTCCCAAAATGGCAACTATACCCATGAATGATCTCCACAAAATGGCACACTAATCCCATGAATGATCTCCACAAAAACACACATATCCCAAAAATTACAAACAAAAATCCCCCTAAAATCCCAAAAAGGGGCCTTTCCCCCAAAAAATTCCCCAAAAAATACCATAATGAAAATTTTCCCCCCCAAAATGGCACACTATACCCCCTGAATGATCTCCACAAAATTGCACACTATACCCCATGAATGACTCCCCAAATATGGCCCTATACCCCCTGAAAGATCTCCACAATATGGGCCCCTATACCCCCTGAATGATCTCCACAAAAAATGGCACACTATACCCCTGAATGATCTCCACAAAATGGGACACTATACCCATGAATGATCTCCACAAAAATTTGGGAACTATACCCCTGAATGATCTCCCAAAAGGCACACTATACCCATGAATGATCTCCACAAAAATGGCACACTATACCCATGAATTATCTCCAAAAATGGGGCACTATACCCATGAATGATTCCACAAAAGGCAACTATACCCCCTGAATGATCTCCACAAAAGGCAACTATCCCTAATGATCTCCACAAATATGGCACACTATACCCCTGAAAGATCTCCACAAATGGCACACTATACCCCATGAAAGATCTCCCCAAAATGGCACCTATACCCATGAATGATCTCCACAAAAATGGCATTAACCCCCTTGATTCCCCAAAATGGCCAAATATACCCATGAATGATCTCCACAAATATGGCAAACATACCCCATGAATGATCTCCACAAAATGGCAACCCATCCCATGAATGTCTCCACAAAATGGCACACTATACCCCCTGAATGATCTCCAAAAATGGCCACTATACCCTGAATGATCTCCAAAATGGCACATAACCCCATGATGATCTCCACAAAATGGCAACTATACCCATGAATGATCCCACAAATTGGCACACTATTCCATGAATGATCTCCACAAAATGCACACTATACCCCATGAATGATCTCCCAAATATGGCACACTATACCCCTGAATGATCTCCACAAAAGGACCTATACCCATGAATGATCTCCACAAAAATGGCACCTATACCCCCTGAAAGATCTCCACAAAAATGGGACACTTTCCCATGAAAGATCTCCACAATATGGCACCTATACCCATGAAAGTCTCCCAAAATGGCCACTATACCCATGAATGATCTCCCCAAATATGGCACCTATACCCTGATGATCTCCACAAATATGGCACACTATACCCTTTAATGATCTCCCAAAATGGCACACTATACCCCCCGAATGATCTCCACAAAATGGGACACTATACCCATAATGATCTCCACAAATATGGCACACTATACCCCCTGAAGATCTCCACAAAAATGGCACACTATACCCCCTGAAAGATCTCCACAAATATGGCACACTATAAACCCCCTGAAGATCTCCACAAAAAAGGCATATATCCCCTGAAAGATCTCCACAAAATTTGGGAACCCATACCCCTGAATGATCTCCCAAAATGGCCAAATATACCCATGAATGATTCCACAAAATGGCAACTATACCCCCTGAAGATCTCCACAAAATGGCACACTATACCCCCCGAATGATCTCCAAAAAATGGCAACTATTCCCATGTGATCTCCACAAAAATGGCACACTATATCCCATGAATGATCCCACAAAATGGCAACCCATACCCCTGAAAATCCCACAAAATGGCAACCCATCCCATGAATGATCTCCACAAAAATGGACCTATACCCTGAATGATCCCAAAAATCCCTTTCCCCATGAAAATCCCAAAATTGGCCAATACCATGATTCTCCACAAAAAGGCACATACCCCTGAATGATCTCCCCAAAATGGCACATAACCCCATGAAAATTTTCCCCCAAAATGGGACACTATACCCCATGAGTCCCACAAATTCCATATACCCCCAAAATTTCCCCCAAAATCCCTATACCCAAAATTCCCCCAAAAAAAACCATATACCCCAAAATATTCCCCCAAAACCAATATCCCTGATGATCTCCACAAATATGGCACACTATACCCCCTATGATCTCCACAAATATGGCACACTATATCCCCCTGAAAATCTCCAAAATATCACATAACCCATATACCCAAATATTTCAACATCCCCCTAAAACCCAAAATATCACATATCCCTATTCCCAAAATACCCCCAATCCCCTATATCTCCAATATACATATCCCCCCATACCCAAAAAAAAATTCTCCAAAATTTCCCCAAAACCCCAAAAACCCCAAAAATTCCCCAAAAAAAAATTCCCCAAAAATTCCCCAAAAAACCCCCCAAAAACCCCAAAAATTCCCCAAAAAAATATTCCCCAAAAAACCCCAAAAAAAACCCCCCCAAAAAGGCCCCAAAAAGGAAATTTCCCAAAAGGCCCAAAACCCGGTTTCCCAAAAAGCCCAAAAAAATTCCCCAAAAAAAAACCCCAAAAAAAATTTCCCCAAAACCCCCAAAAAAATTTTTTCCCAAAAACCCCAAAAAAAAAACCCCCCCCAAAGGCCCAAAAAAAAAAACCCCCCCTTTTTAAAAAAAAAAGGGTTTAAACCCCTGGAAAACCCCCCCCTTTAAAAAATGGCCCCCCCCCCTTAAAAAAAAATTTCCCAAAATGGCCCCAAAAAAAACCCCCCCCCAAAAAAAAAAAGGAAATTTCCCAAAATGGCCCAAAACCCGGAAATTTCCCAAAATGGCCCCAAAAAAAAAAACCCCCCCAAAAAGGCCCCCCCCCAAAAAGGAAAACCCCCCCCAAAAAAAAAATGGCCCCCCAAAAAATTAAAAAAACCCCCCTGGCCCCCCCAAAAAGCCCAAAAATGGGTTTCCCCAAAAAAAAATGGAAAACCCCCCCCCGGCCCAAAACCCGGAAATTTCCCCAAAGGCCCAAAAAGGAAAATTCCCCCAAAAAACCCCAAAAAGGAAATTCCCCAAAAAAAAAACCCCCCTGGAAAACCCCCCCAAAAAAAAAGGAAATTTCCCAAAAAATTTAAAAAACCCCCCTTTTTTAAAACCCCAAAACCCCCTTAAATTTAAAAACCCCCAAAAAACCCCCAAAATTTTCCCCCCCGGGGAAAAACCCCCCCCAAAAACCCCAAAAAAAAACCCCCCCCAAAAATTTTAAAAAAAATTTTTCCCCCTTTTTCCCCAAATATGGCCCACTATACCCCATGAATGATCTCCACAAAATTGGCCCCCCCCCCCCCAAAAAAAGGCCCCCCCTTTTCCCCAAAATTTAAAAACCCCCCCCGAAAAAAAAAAAACCCCCAAAAACCCCAAAAACCCCCCCAAAAAAGAAAAACCCCCCCCAAAAAAAGAAAAACAAAACCCCCAAAAAAAATTTTCCCCAAAAAAAACCCCAAAAAAAACCCCCCCCCAAAATTCCCCAAAAAAAAACCCCCCCAAAAACCCCCCCCCAAAAGGCCCCCCCAAAACCCCAAAAGGCCCCCCCAAAAACCCCCAAAAAAGGCCCCCCCCTTTTTTCCCCCAAAAAATTTTTTCCCCCAAAAATTCCCCAAAAACCCCCCCCTTTTTTTAAAAAACCCCCTTTTCCCCAAAATTCCCCAAAAAAACCCCCCCCCAAAAAAAAAAAAACCCCCCCCCCCCTTTTCCCCCCCCCCCAAAAAAGAAAAAAAAAAATTTAAAAGAAAAAAAAAAAAAAATTCCCCAAAAAAAAAAAATTTTTTTTTAAAAAAAACCCAAAAATTTTCCCAAAAAAACCCAAAATTTTAAAAAAAAAAACCCCCCAAAATTTAAAAATTTTTCCCCCCCCCCCAAAAAATTAAAAACCCCCAAAAAAAAAAATTTCCCAAAAAAATTAAAAAAAAACCCCAAAAAAAATTAAAAAAAAACCCAAAAAAATTTCCCCAAAACCCCAAAACCCCAAAAATTCCCACAAAAAATTTCCCCAAAAGGCCCAAAAAGGAAATTTCCCCCAAAGGCCCAAAAAAATTAAAAAGGAAATTTCCCCCAAAGGCCCCCCCCCGGAAATTTCCCCCCCGGGAAAAAATGGAAAAAAATGGCCCCCCCCAAAGGCCCAAAAAAAACCCCAAAGGCCCAAAAAAAATTCCCCAAAACCCCAAAAAAAAATTCCCCAAAAACCCCCCCCCCAAAAAAAACCCCAAAAACCCCCAAATTTTTTCCCCCCCCAAAAAGGCCCCAAAAAAAAAAACCCCCCCCAAAGGCCCAAAAAGGAAATTTCCCAAAACCCAAAAACCCCCAAAAAACCCCAAAAATTCCCCCCCCCCCAAAATTTCCCCCAAATTTGGGTAAAACCCCCAAAAACCCCAAAAAACCCCCCAAAAACCCCAAAAAACCCCAAAAAAAAAAACCCCCCCCAAAGGCCCAAAAATGGGAAAACCCCCCCCGGAAAATTTCCCCCAAAGGCCCCCCCCCGGAAAACCCCCCCCCAAAAAATTTTTTGGAAAAACCCCCTTAAAAAAAAAACCCAAAAAGGGAAAAAAAAACCCCCCCAAAAACCCCAAAAAAAACCCCCAAAAAAAACCCCCAAAATTCCCCCCAAAAACCCCAAAAATTCCCCCAAAAAATTTTTTTTTAAAAAACCCCAAAAAATCCCCAAAAACCCCAAAATTCCCCTTTTCCCAAAAAAAAATTTTTTTTAAAAAAAACCCAAAATTCCCCAAAAAAAAACCCCCCCTGAAAAAACAAAACCCCCAAAAAAATTTTCCCCCCAAAAAAACCCCTTTTAAAAAAACCCCTTTTCCCCTTTTTTCCCCCCAAAAAAAAACCCCCTGAATGATCTCCACAAATATGGCACCTATACCCCAAAACCCCAAAAAGGCCCCCCCAAAACCCCAAAAAAAACCTTTTCCCCAAATTTCCCCCCAAAAAATTTTTCCCCTTTTTTTCCCCAAAAAGGGCCCCCCCTGAATGATCTCCACAAAAGGCCCCTAAAATGAAAAAAAAAAAAAGGTTAAAAAAAAAAACCCCCCAAAAAAAAAAAAAAAAAAAAAAAAAAATTTTTAAAAAAAACCCCCAAAACCCCCCAAAACCCCAAAATTAAAAAACCCCCCAAAATTTAAAAAAAAAACCCCAAAAACCCCAAAAACCCCCAAAAAAAAACCCCAAAACCCCAAAAACCCCCACCCCCAAAAACCCAAAATTAAAAATTCCCCTTAAAAAAACCCCAAAAATTTTGGGCCCCAAAAAATAAAAACCCCCCAAAATTTTTCCCCAAAAAAAACCCCCCCAAAAAACCCAAAACCCTTTAAATTTCCCCCAAAGGCCCAAAAAGGGTTTCCCCCAAAGGCCCAAAAAGGGTTTCCCCCAAAGGGCCCAAAAATTTTTTTCCCCAAAATGGCCCCAAAAAAAAAAACCCCAAAGGCCCAAAAAGGTTTCCCCAAAAGGCCCCCCATGGCCCCCCAAAAAAAACCCCCCCCAACCCAAAAAAAATGGTTTCCCAAAATGAATTCCCAAAAAAAAAAACCCCCCCAAAAAGGCCCCAAAAAAATTCCCCAAAACCCCCAAAAAAAAACCCCCCCCCAAAAATTAAAAAAAAACCCCCCCAAAAAAAAACCCCCCCCCTTTTTTAAAAAACCCCAAAAAAAACCCCCAAAAAATTTTCCCCAAAAAATTCCCCCCAAAAAACCCCCCAAAAACCCAAAATTAAAAAAAAACCCCCCAAAATTTAAAAACCCCCAAAACCCCCTAAAAAAAAAAAAAACCCCCCAAAAAAAAAAAGGGGGAAAAAATGAATTTCCCCCCAAAAAAAAACCCCCCCCAAAAAACCCCCCAAAAAAAAACCCCAAAAAATTCCCCAAATATGGCACCTATAACCCCCTGAATGATCTCCACAAAAGGCCCCCCCCTTTTTTCCCCCAAAAAAAAACCCCCTTTTTTCCCCCAAAAAAATTTTTTTCCCCCCCAAAAAAATTTTTTCCCCCCCCGAAAAAAAACAAAACCCCCCCTTTTTTTTTTTTTCCCCCCAAAAAAAAAACAAAATTTTTTTAAAATATCCCAAAATCCCAAAATTCCCCAAAATTCCCCAAAAACCCAAAAACCCCAAAAATTCCCACAAAAAATTCCCCAAAAATTCCCAAAAACCCCCCCAAAAACCCCAAAAATTTAAAAACCCCAAAAACCCCCAAAAATTCCCCAAAAAACCCCCCCAAAACCCCAAAAATTCCCCAAAAAAAAACCCCAAAACCCCTAAACCCAAAATTTCCCCAAAAGGCCCAAAAAAATTCCCCCAAAAAACCCCCAAAAAATTCCCCAAAATTTTACCCCCCAAAAACCCCAAAAATTCCCCCAAAAAAAAAAAACCCCAAAAACCCCCAAAACCCCAAAAACCCCCCAAAAACCCCAAAAAATTTCCCCCAAAAAACCAAAAAATTTCCCCCCAAAAAAAAAACCCCCAAAACCCCCAAAAACCCAAAATTCCCCAAAAAACCCCTTTTCCCCAAAAATTCCCCAAAAAACCCAAAAAAAACCCCCCCCAAAAAAAATTTCCCCCCAAAAATGGAAAACCCCCCCCCAAAAAAAATGGAAAAAATTTTTTTCCCCCAAAAAACCCCCCCCAAAAAAACCCCCCCCCCCCGGAAATTTCCCCAAAAGGCCCCAAAAACCCCCAAAAACCCCAAACCCAAAAAAACCCAAAACCCCAAAAATTTTTCCCCCAAAAAACCCCTTTTCCCCAAAAACCCCAAAAAAAAACCCCCTTTTTTCCCCCAAAAACCCCCCCCAAAAAAATTTAAAATTTAAAAAAAAACCCCCAAAAACCCCAAAAACCCCCCAAAAGGGGAAGCCCCCAAAAAGGCCCCCCCCCAAAAAGGAAAACTTAAAAAAAGGCCCCCCCAAAAATTAAAAAACCCCTTTTTCCCAAAATTCCCCCTATCCCCCCCCCAAAATCCCAAAAAACAAAAACCCCCAAAATTTTTAAAAAAAAAAATTCCCCAAAAAAAAACCCCCAAAAGAAAAAAAAACCCTTTTAAAAGAAAAAAAAATAAAAATGAAAAAAAAAAAAAAAAAAAAAAACCCCCCCCCCCCCCAAAAAAAAAAAACCCCCAAAAAAATGAAAAAAAAAACCCCCCCCCCCCCCCTTTTTCCCCCAAAAACCCCTTTTCCCCCCCCAAAAATTTTTTCCCCCCCCCCCAAAAAGGAAAAAACCCCTGAAACCCCAAAAAACCCCCTTCCCCCGGGCCCCAAAAGGAAAATAACCCCCTTTTTTCCCCAAAAAACCCCCTTCCCCGGGTTTTTCCCCCAAAAAACCCCCCCCCGGGTTTTCCCCCAAAAAAAAAAAAAAAAAAAATTCCCCAAAAGGCCCCCCCTTAAAAACCCCCCCAAAAAGGCCCCAAAAAAATTTTCCCCCCCGGGCCCAAAAAGGTTTTCCCCCGGGGTTTTTAAAAAATGGAAAATTTCCCCCAAAAAACCCCAAAAACCCCAAAAACCCAAAAACCCCCAAAAAACCCCCCAAAACCCAAAATTCCCCAAAACCCCCAAAAACCCCAAAAACCCCCAAAACCCCCAAAAACCCCTTTTTTACAAAACCCCCCAAAAACCCCCCCAAAAAAAAAAAAAACCCCCCAAAAATTTAAAACCCCAAAAACCCCCCAAATTTAAAACCCCCCAAAACCCCCTTAAAATTTAAAAACCCCCAAAACCCCCTAAATTTAAAAACCCCCAAAAACCCCCCAAAATTTAAAAACCCCCTATCCCCAAAACCCCAAAACCCCAAAACCCCCTTTCCCCAAAAATTTTACAAAACCCCCCAAAAACCCCAAAAATTCCCCAAAAAAAATTCCCCAAAAATTCCCCAAAAAAACCCCCCCAAAAAATTCCCCAAAAAAAAAAACCCCAAAAACCCCCAAAAAAAAACCCAAACCCCAAAAATTTAAAAAAAAACCCAAAAAAAAAACCCCCAAAACCCCCTTTTTAAAAACCCCCCCCCAATTAAAATTTAAAACCCCAAAACCCCTTAAAAAAAACCCCCAAAACCCCCCAAAACCCAAAATTAAAAAAAAACCCCAAAAAAAAAAAAACCCCATTAAAAAAAAACCCCCCCCCCCCCCAAAAAAAAAAAAACCCCATTAAAAAATTTTAAAAAAACCCCCAAAACCCCCTTTTTTCCCCCAAAAAAACCTTTTCCCCAAAAACCCCAAAAAAAAATTTTTCCCCCTTTTTTCCCCCAAAAAAAAAACCCCCTTTTTTCCCCAAAAAGGCCCCCCCAAAATTTTTTCCCCCAAAAACCCCCTTTTCCCCAAAACCCCCAAAAAATGGACACTATTCCCCCCTGAATGATCTCCCAAAAAGGCCCCCCCCCAAAAACCCCAAAAGGAAAAACCCCCCGAAACCCCCAAAAAAGGAAAAAAAAAAATTCCCCCAAAAAAAACCCCATTAAAAAAAAAAAAAACCCCCCCCCCTTTTCCCCAAAAAAAACCCCCAAAAATTCCCCAAAAAAAAACCCCCCCCAAAAACCCCAAAAAAAAACCCCCCCCCCGAAACCCCCCCCAAAAAATTTTTTAAAAAAGAAAAACAAAACCCCCCCAAAAGAAAAAAAACCAAAAACCCCCCCCAAAAACCCCAAAAAAAATTCCCTTTTTTCCCCCAAAAACCCCCTTTTCCCCAAAAACCCCAAAAAGGCCCCCCCCCCCCCAAAAAGGGACACTATACCCCATGAATGATCTCCCAAAAAGGGCCCCCCCAAAATCTCCACAAATTTTTAACTATACCCCCTGAATGATCTCCCAAAAATGGCAACTATACCCCCTGAATGATCTCCACAAAAACCCCTTTTCCCCAAAAACCCCCCAAAAAAAAACCCCCCCTTTTTTCCCCCAAAAACCCCCTTTTCCCCAAAATTCCCCAAAAAAAAACCCCCCCCGAAAAAAAACCCTTTTTGAAAAAAAAACCCTTTTTGAAAAAAACCCCCCCAAACCCCCAAAAAATTAAAAACCCAAAAAAAATTAAAAAAAAACCCCAAATTTTAAAAAAAAAAACCCAAAAAAATTAAAAACCCCCCCCAAAAAAAAAAAAAAAAAATTTTTTTTAAAAACCTTTAAAACCCCCCCCCCCAAAAATTAAAAAAATTTAAAAAACCCCAAAATTTTCCCCCAAAAAATTCCCCAAAAAACCCCCAAAAAAATTCCCCAAAATTTCCCCAAAAAAATTCCCCCCAAAAAAAAAAAAATTTCCCCCAAAAAAACCCCCAAAAAAATTCCCCCAAAAACCCCCAAAAAAAAATTCCCCAAAAACCCCAAAAAATTTCCCCAAAAACCCCAAAAAAAAAACCCCCAAAAAACCCCAAAAAATTCCCCAAAAACCCCAAAAAAAAAAATTCCCCCAAAAACCCCAAAAAAAAACCCCAAAAAACCCCAAAAAACCCCTGAATTCCCCAAAAAACCCCCAAAAAATGATTCCCCAAAAACCCCAAAAACCCGGAAAACCCCCCCCCAAAAAAAATTAAAAAAAAAAATTCCCCAAAAAATTAAAAAAATTTTTCCCAAAATTCCCCAAAACCCCCTTAAAAAAATTAAAAAAAAACCCCAAAAAAAAAAAAAACCCAAAAAAAATTTAAAAAAAAACCCTTAAAATTTAAAAACCCCCAAAACCCAAAAACCCCAAAAATTTTACAAATTCCCAAAATTCCCCCAAAATTAAAAAAAAAACCTTTCCCCAAAAACCCCCAAACCCCCTTTTAAAAAAAAAAAAACCCCAAACCCCAAAAATTAAAAAAAAACCCTTTAAAAAAAAAATTTTTAAAAAAAAAAACCCCCCCCAAAAAAAAAAAAAAAACCCCCCCAAAAAAGATTCCCCAAAAAACCCCCTTTTTAAAAATTCCCCAAAAAAAAAACCCCAAAATTTTTTAAAAAAAAAACCCCCATACCCCCTGAACCCCCAAAATGGCACACTATATCCCCGGGTTTTTCCCCCAAAAAACCCCCTTTTCCCCGGGTTTTCCCCCAAAAACCCCAAACCCCCCCCCTTTTTTCCCCCAAAAAAACCCCTTAACCCCGGGTTTTCCCCCAAAAAACCCCCCCAAAAAAGAAACCCCCCCAAAAAACCCAAAAAATGAAACCCCCAAAAAAACCCAAAAAAATTAAAATTTCCCCAAAATTTTTAAAAAAAAAAACCCCCAAAAAAAAAAAAATTTCCCCATTTTAAAAAAAAACAAAAAATCTTAAAAAAACCCCCCCCCAAAAAGGAAAAACCCCCTTAAAAAATTAAAAAAAATGGAAAACCCCCCCCCCAAAAAAAAATTCCCCCTTTTAAAAAAAAATTCCCCAAAATTTCCCCCAAAAAAAACCCCAAAAATTTTACAAAATCCCCCCAAAACCCCAAAAACCCCCCTTTTTAAAAAAACCCCAAAAATTCCCCAAAAAATCCCAATTCCCCAAAATTTCCCCCAAAACCCCAAAAACCCCCAAAAACCCCCAAAAAACCTTAAAAAAAAAACAAACCCCCCCCAAAAAAAAAAAAACCCCATTAAAAAAAAAAACAAACCCCTTTTAAATTAAAAAAAACCCCTTTTAAAAAAAAAAAACCAAATTCCCAAAATGGACACTAACCCCGAATATCTCCACAAAATGGCACACTATACCCCAAATTCTCCACAAAATGGCACACTATACCCCATGAAATCCCACAAATATGGCACATATCCCCATGAATGATCTCCACAAATATGGCACCATACCCAAAGATCCCCAAAAATTTGGGCCCTATACCCATGAATGATCTCCACAAATCCCCATATCCCCGAAATTCCCACAAAAGGCCCCAAACCCCATGAATTCTCCACACAATATGGCACACTATACCCCATGAATGATCTCCACAAATATGGCACACTATACCCATGAATGATCTCCACAAATATGGCACACTATACCCCATGAATGATCTCCACAAATATGGCACACTATACCCCATGAATGATCTCCACAAATATGGCACACTATACCCCATGAATGATCTCCACAAATATGGCACACTATACCCATGAATGATCTCCACAAATATGGCACACTATACCCCATGAATGATCTCCACAAATATGGCACACTATACCCCATGAATGATCTCCACAAATATGGCATACTATACCCCATGAATGATCTCCACAAATATGGCACACTATACCCATGAATGATCTCCACAAATATGGCACACTATACCCCATGAATGATCTCCACAAATATGGCACACTATACCCCATGAATGATCTCCACAAATATGGCACACTATACCCCATGAATGATCTCCACAAACATGGCACACTATACCCCATGAATGATCTCCACAAATATGGCACACTATACTCCATGAATGATCTCCACAAATATGGCACACTATACCCCATGAATGATCTCCACAAAATGGCACACTATACCCATGAATGATCTCCACAAAATGGACACTATACCCCATGAATGATCTCCAAAAATGGCACACTATACCCCATGAATGATCTCCACAAATATGGCACATATACCCCATGAATGATCTCCACAAACATGGCACACTATACCCCATGAAAGATCTCCACAAATATGGCACACTATACCCATGAATGATCTCCACAAATATGGCACACTATACCCCATGAATGATCTCCACAAATATGGCACACTATATCCCATGAATGATCTCCACAAATATGGCACACTATATCCCATGAATGATCTCCACAAATATGGCACACTATACCCCATGAATGATCTCCACAATATGGCAACTATACCTCCATGAATGATCTCACAAATATGGCACACTATATACCATGATGAATCTGCACAAATATGGTCACACTATACCCCATGAAATGATCTCCACAAACATGGCAGAACTATAGCCCATGATGATCTCCACAAATATGGCACACTATATCCCATGAATGATCTCCACAAATATGGCACACTAGATCCCATGAATGATCTCCACAAATATGGCACACTATACCCCATGAATGATCTCCACAAATACATGGCACTACTATATCCCATGAAGTGATCTCCACAAATATGGCACACTATATCCCATGAATGATCTCCACAAATATGGCACACTATACCCCATGAATGATCTCCACAAATATGGCACACTATATCCCATGAATCATCTCCACAAAAATGGCACTACTATATCCCAATGAATGATCTCCACAATATGGCACACTATATCCCATGAATGATCTCCACAAATATGGCACACTGTACCCCATGAATGATCTCTCACAAATATGTGTCACACTATATCCCATGATGATCTCCACAAATATGCACACTATAATCCCATGAGTGGATCTCCACAAATTGGCACACTATATCCCATGAATGATCTCCACAAATTATGGCACACTATATCCCATGAATGATCTCCACAAACATGGCACACTATATCCAATGAAGTGATCTTCACAAATATGGCATACGATAGTACCCATGAATGAATCTCCCACAAAGTATGGCACACTATATCCCATGAATGATCTCCACAAACTAGGGCTACACTATACTCCATGAGTGATCTCCACAAATATGGGGCACACTATATCCCCATGAGTGATCTCAACAAAATATGGCACACTATCCCAGTGAATGATCTCCACAAATATGGCACACTATATCCCATAGTGTCTCCACAATATGGCACACTTACCCATGAATGATCTCCACAAATATGCACCTATACCCCATGAGATCTCCACAAATATGGCACACTATAGTCCCATGAGTGTCTCCACAAATATGGCCACTATATACCCCATGAAGTGATCTCCACAAATATGCAGCACTATATCCCATGAAGTGATCTCCACAAACTATGGCACACTATACCCCATGAATGATCTCCACAAATATGGCACACTATACCCCATGAAGTGATCTCCACAAATATGGCACACTATAATACCCCTATGAATGATCTCCACAATATGGCAGACTATACCCCATGAATGATCTCCACAAATATGGCAGCACTATATCCCATGATGAGTCTCCACAAATATGGCACACTATATCCCATGATGATCTCCACAAATATGGCACTACTATACCCATGAATGATCTCCACAAACATGGCATACTATACTCCATGAATGATCTCCACAAATATGGCACACTATACCCCATGAATGATCTCTACAAACATGGCACACTATACCCCATGATTGATCTCCACAAATATGGCACTCTATACCCCATGAATGATCTCCACAAACATGGACATACTAAGACTCCATGAATGATCTCCACAAACATGGCAAACTATACCCCATGAATGATCTCCACAAATATGGCAGACTATACCCCATGAATGATCTCCACAAACATGGCACACTATACCCCATGAATGATCTTCACAAACATGGCACACTATACCCCATGAATGATCTCAACAAATATGGCACACTATACCCCATGAATGATCTCCACAAACATGGCATACTATATCCCATGAATGATCTCCACAAATATGGCACACTATACCCCATGAATGATCTCCACAAATATGGCACACTATACCCCATAAATGATCTCCACAAACATGGCACACTATATCCCATGAATGATCTCCACAAATATGGCAGACTATACCCCATGAATGATCTCCACAAACATGGCACACTATACCCCATGAATGATCTCCACAAACATTGCACACTATACCCCATGATTGAGCTCCACAAATATGGCACTCTATACCCCATGAATGATCTCCACAAATATGCACACTATACCCAGTGAATGATCTCCACAAATATGGCACACTATACCCCATGAATGATCTCCACAAACATGGCATACTATATCCCATGAATGATCTCAACAAATATGGCATACTATAACCCCATGAAATGATCTCTACAAACATGGCACACTATACCCCATGATTGATCTCCACAAATATGGCACTCTATACCCCATGAATGATCTCCACAAACATGGCATACTATACTCCATGAATGATCTCCACAAACATGGCAAACTATACCCCATGAATGATCTCCACAAATATGGCAGACTATACCCCATGAATGATCTCCACAAACATGGCACACTATACCCCATGAATGATCTCCACAAACATGGCACACTATACCCCATGAATGATCTCCACAAATATGGCACACTATACCCCATGAATGATCTCCACAAATATGGCACACTATACCCCATGAATGATCTCCACAAACATGGCATACTATACTCCATGAATGATCTCCACAAATATGGCATACTATACCCATGAATGATCTCCACAAATATGGCACACTATACCCCATGAATGATCTCCACAAATATGGCACACTATATCCCATGAATGATCTCCACAAATATGGCACACTATACCCCATGAATGATCTCCACAAATATGGCACACTATATCCCATGAATGATCTCCACAAATATGGCATACTATACTCCATGAATGATCTCCACAAATATGGCACACTATACTCCCATGAATGATCTCCACAAATATGGCACACTATACCCCATGAATGATCTCCACAAATATGGCACACTATATCCCATGAATGATCTCCACAAATATGGCACACTATACCCATGAATGATCTCCACAAATATGGCACACTATATCCCATGAATGATCTCCACAAATATGGCACACTATACCCCATGAATGATCTCCACAATATGGCACACTATACCCCATGAATGATCTCCACAAACATGGCACACTATATCCCATGAATGATCTCCACAAATATGGCACACTATACCCATGAATGATCTCCACAAATATGGCACACTATACCCCATGAATGATCTCCACAAATATGGCACACTATAGCCCCATGAATGATCTCCACAAACATGGCACACTATATCCCAAGAATGATCTCAACAAATATGGCATACTATATCCCATGAATGATCTCCACAAATATGGCACACTATATCCCATGAATGATCTCCACAAACATGGCACACTATATCCCAAGAATGATCTCCACAAACATGGCATACTATATCCCAAGAATGATCTCAACAAATATGGCATACTATACCCCATGAATGATCTCCACAAACATGGCAAACTATACCCCATGAATGATCTTCACTAATATGGCAGACTATACCCCATGAATGATCTCCACAAACATGGCATACTATATCCCAAGAATGATCTCAACAAATATGGCATACTATACCCCATGAATGATCTCCACAAACATGGCAAACTATACCCCATGAATGATCTTCACTAATATGGCAGACTATACCCCATGAATGATCTCCACAAACATGGCACACTATACCCCATGAATGATCTCCACAAACATGGCACACTATACCCCATGAATGATCTCCACAAATATGGCACACTATATCCCATGAATGATCTCAACAAATATGGCACACTATACCCCATGAATGATCTCCACAAACATGGCATACTATATCCCATGAATGATCTCCACAAATATGGCACACTATACCCCATGAATGATCTCCACAAATATGGCACACTATACCCATGAATGATCTCCACAAACATGGCACACTATATCCCATGAATGATCTCCACAAATATGGCAGACTATACCCCATGAATGATCTCCACAAGCATGGCACACTATACCCCATGAATGATCTCCACAAACATTGCACACTATACCCCATGATTGAGCTTCACAAATATGGCACTCTATACCCCATGAATGATCTCCACAAATATGGCACACTATACCCCATGAATGATCTCCACAAATATGGCACACTATACCCCATGAATGATCTTCACAAACATGTCATACTATATCCCATGAATGATCTCAACAAATATGGCATACTATACCCCATGAATGATCTCCACAAACATGGCAAACTATACCCCATGAATGATCTCCACAAACATGGCACACTATACCCCATGAATGATCTCCACAAACATGGCACACTATACTCCATGAATGATCTCCACAAATATGGCACACTATATCCCATGAATGATCTCCACAAATATGGCACACTATACCCCATGAAGTGATCTCCACAAATATGGCACACTATATCCCATGAATGATCTCCACAAATATGGCACACTATACCCCATGAATGATCTCCACAAATATGGCACACTATACCCCATGAGTGATCTCCACAAATATGGCACACTATATCCCATGAGTGATCTCCACAAATATGGCACACTATACCCCATGAGTGATCTCCACAAATATGGCACACTATACCCCATGAATGATCTCCACAAATATGGCACACTATATCCCATGAGTGATCTCCACAAATATGGCACACTATACCCCATGAGTGATCTCCACAAATATGGCACACTATACCCCATGAGTGATCTCCACAAATATGGCACACTATACCCCATGAGTGATCTCCACAAATATGGCACACTATACCCCATGAGTGATCTCCACAAATATGGCACACTATACCCCATGAGTGATCTCCACAAATATGGCACACTATACCCCATGAATGATCTCCACAAACATGGCACACTATATCCCATGAGTGATCTCCACAAATATGGCACACTATATCCCATGAGTGATCTCCACAAATATGGCACACTATACCCCATGAATGATCTCCACAAATATGGCACACTATACCCCATGAATGATCTCCACAAACATGGCACACTATATCCCATGAATGATCTCCACAAATATGGCACACTATATCCCATGAATGATCTCCACAAATATGGCACACTATATCCCATGAATGATCTCCACAAACATGGCACACTATATCCCATGAATGATCTCCACAAACATGGCATACTATATCCCATGAATGATCTCAACAAATATGGCATACTATACCCCATGAATGATCTCCACAAACATGGCAAACTATACCCCATGAATGATCTCCACAAATATGGCAGACTATACCCCATGAATGATCTCCACAAACATGGCACACTATATCCCATGAATGATCTCCACAAATATGGCACTCTATACCCCATGAATGATCTCCACAAACATGGCACACTATACCCCATGAATGATCTTCCACTAAATATGGCACACTATACCCCATGAATGATCTCCACAAACTATGGCACACTATACCCCATGAATGATCTCCACAAACATGGCACACTATACCCCATGAATGATCTCCACAAATATGGCACACTATATCCCATGAATGATCTCCACAAATATGGCACACTATACCCCATGAATGATCTCCACAAACTATGGCATACTATATCCCATGAATGATCTCCACAAATATGGCACACTATACCCCATGAATGATCTCCACAAATATGGCACACTATACCCCATGAATGATCTCCACAAACTATGGCACACTATACCCATGAATGATCTCCACAAATATGGCACACTATATCCCATGAATGATCTCCACAAATATGGCACACTATACCCCATGAATGATCTCCACAAACATGGCACACTATACCCCATGATTGAGCTCCACAAATATGGCACTCTATACCCCATGAATGATCTCCACAAATATGGCACACTATACCCCATGAATGATCTCCACAAATATGGCACACTATACCCCATGAATGATCTCCACAAACATGGCACACTATATCCCATGAATGATCTCCACAAATATGGCACACTATACCCCATGAATGATCTCCACAAACATGGCACACTATACCCCATGAATGATCTCCACAAATATGGCACACTATACCCATGAATGATCTCCACAAACATGGCACACTATACTCCATGAATGATCTCCACAAATATGGCACAATATATCCCATGAATGATCTCCACAAATATGGCACACTATACCCCATGAGTGATCTCCACAAATATGGCACACTATATCCCATGAGTGATCTCCACAAACATGGCACACTATACCCCATGAATGATCTCCACAAATATGGCACACTATACCCCATGAGTGATCTCCACAAATATGGCACACTATACCCCATGAGTGATCTCCACAAATATGGCACACTATACCCATGAATGATCTCCACAAATATGGCACACTATACCCCATGAATGATCTCCACAAATATGGCACACTATATCCCATGAGTGATCTCCACAAATATGGCACACTATATCCCATGAGTGATCTCCACAAATATGGCACACTATACCCCATGAGTGATCTCCACAAATATGGCACACTATACCCCATGAGTGATCTCCACAAATATGGCACACTATATCCCATGAGTGATCTCCACAAATATGGCACACTATATCCCATGAGTGATCTCCACAAATATGGCACACTATACCCATGAATGATCTCCACAAACATGGCACACTATATCCCATGAGTGATCTCCACAAATATGGCACAATATACCCCATGAGTGATCTCCACAAATATGGCACACTATACCCCATGAGTGATCTCCACAAATATGGCACACTATACCCCATGAGTGATCTCCACAAATATGGCACACTATACCCCATGAGTGATCTCCAAAACATGGCACACTATATCCCATGAGTGATCTCCACAAATATGGCACACTATACCCCGTGAGTGATCTCCACAAATATGGCACACTATACCCCATGAGTGATCTCCACAAACATGGCACACTATACCCCATGAATAATCTCCACAAATATGGCACACTATATCCCATGATTGCTCTCCACAAATATGGCACTCTATACCCCATGAATGATCTCCACAAACATGGCATACTATACTCCATGAATGATCTCCACAAATATGGCACACTATACCCCATGAATGATCTCCACAAACATGGCACACTATACCCCATGAATGATCTCCACAAACATGGCACACTATACCCCATGAATGATCTTCACAAACATGGCACACTATACCCCATGAATGATCTCCACAAATATGGCACTACTATACCCCATGAATGATCTCCACAAATATGGCATACTATACTCCATGAATGATCTCCACAAACATGGCAAACTATACCCCATGAATGATCTCCACAAATATGGCAGACTATACCCCATGAATGATCTTCACAAATATGGCACACTATATCTCATGAATGATCTCAACAAATATGGCACACTATACCCCATGAATGATCTCCACAAACATGGCATACTATATCCCATGAATGATCTCCACAAATATGGCACACTATATCCCATGAATGATCTCAACAAATATGGCACACTATACCCCATGAATGATCTCCACAAATATGGCACACTATACCCCATGAATGATCTCCACAAACATGGCATACTATATCCCATGAATGATCTCAACAAATATGGCACACTATACCCCATGAATGATCTCCACAAATATGGCACACTATACCCCATGAATGATCTCCACAAACATGGCACACTATACCCCATGAATGATCTCCACAAACATTGCACACTATACCCCATGATTGAGCTCCACAAATATGGCACTCTATACCCCATGAATGATCTCCACAAATATGGCACACTATACCCCATGAATGATCTCCACAAATATGGCACACTATACCCCATGAACGATCTCCACAAACATGGCATACTATATCCCATGAATGATCTCAACAAATATGGCATACTATACCCCATGAATGATCTCCACAAACATGGCAAACTATACCCCATGAATGATTTCCACAAATATGGCTGACTATACCCCATGAATGATCTCCACAAACATGGCACACTATACCCCATGAATGATCTCCACAAATATGGCACACTATATCCCATGAATGATCTCAACAAATATGGCACACTATACCCCATGAATGATCTCCACAAACATGGCATACTATATCCCATGAATGATCTCCACAAATATGGCACACTATACCCCATGAATGATCTCCGCAAACATGGCACAGTCATTATACCCCGTGAACGAGTGTGACAATGTTGTTGACGTCACTAGAGTGTGTGCCCCTACAGCAGTCAATTTGACTTTAACGTTGACTTCCCATTCAGAACGCTATGGCAAACTGCTAAAAGTAAAATTGTCTAGTAAATCATCTTGGGATTAGGGTTGGTTGCAACGTCCTGCAAGGGGCATGCAATATGTTTTTGTTTACAAACCGATGTTGTAAATACCCGTCTGCTCCGACAGGTATGAGGTCTTCCGCAGTCTCCGTCACACTGATTCCATTGTCTGTTTCAACGGAGGTGGCACCAATGCCAGCAACTAACGCTACGGGGGTGGCATCAATGCCAGCAACTAACGCCACGGAGGTGGCATCAATGCCAGCAACTAACGCCACGGGGGTGGCATCAATGCCAGCAACTAACGCCACGGGGGTGACATCAATGCCAGCATCTAACGCCACGGAGGTGATATCAGTGCCATCATCTAACGACACGGAGGGGATCAATGCAACATCTAACGCAACGGAGATGACAACTGCAGTACCAACTACCATGGCTAGCTACCGCCTGCCGTCATCCGTGTATCCTCTACATTATAACATAGAGCTGCAGACGTACATAAACTACACTGACCCAAGCAATTTCACATTCAGGGTAAGTCTGGACTTGTGCAGAAACCAGTTGTCTGTCATTAAAAACTGAATCAGACCTTGTACATTACTTTTCATTCTTGGCTCTGACACCTTGAGAGCAAATTCTATTCTAAGGATAAGTATTAGGGGCGGTCATTTGAAACCCGTTCCAATAGCTTTATTACAAAAGCATAAAAGAAACATTATCAGGTGTGGTATAATTAAACAAAGCATTCATTTTGAATGAATTATGCACCATGGGTTGGTCATAAGAAGTCGCCGTAGGCATTCAGGCAAGCATCCCATTGCTTATGTCGGCTGTGAATGCCGTCCGCAAAACAGGATTGTGGTAGCTCACTGAACCAAGTGTTTACCGCGTTCATTACGTCTGCATCTGTATGAAATCATTGCCCCTAGAGAGCTTTTTTTTTATAAGACCGAACAAATGAAAATCACATGGTGACAAATCAGGACTTTAGGCTGGATGTTGCAGAATTTCCCACTTCTTCCTTGCTAATGCTTTCTGCACAATCTTTGCGACATGCGGACGAGCTTTCCATCCATCCATTATGATGCCAAGCCGATAAGCGTGGGCAGTCATGGTTTGCCATCTCACTCGATCACCGGAGTCGTGGATCAGCTCTGTATTCCTGTCTCGACCATGCCACGTAGCCAAGCCATCCAGGTATTTACTTCTTGGTCTTCCCTTTGGTCTCCTCCCTTCGATCTTGCCAGTTGTCACCAAGTTCTCCAATTAATTTCTTCTCATAACATGCACAAAAAAATTATGACTGTCTACGTCTAATGACTCTAACCAGTTTACGATCTTTTAGGACTTGTTCATTGGTTTTTCTGTCTATCCATGGTTTTCTTTGCATTTTCCTCAGAAACCACATTTCCACAGCCATCGGATGTTTTTCAGCTTGTCTGTTCATTGTCCACGCCTCACATCCATATAAAAGTACAGGTTCTATTTAGCACTTCAACGCTTTTTTCTCGTTTAAATTGATATCTTTTTATTGGTCAGTATGCTTTTCATCTTGCAAAAGGCTACCTTCGCCATGGCAATTCTTGTTCTAATCTCTTCAAGGCATCTCCCATCAGATGTTACGACTGTCCCGAGATAGCTGTACCGATGCACTTGTTTAAGAATACGCCCATTTACTTGTATATTACATTGTGGTATTTCTTCCTTCCTAGTGACGACCATAATTTGTGTCTTCTTACAATTCAATTCTAATCTTAGTTGTTCACTGTCTGCAAAAACCGCATCTACTAAATTATGCAGGTCCTGTTCATTGTCTGCAATCAAGACTGTATCATCTGCATATC
>JACEFZ010014049.1:0-21171 GCA_014155875.1 Cepaea nemoralis
ATGGCTTCCAACGGTCCTTTGATTGGACGACCAAACAGCAACGTAGCGGGTGGTAGTCCTGTTGAGCCATGAGGAACTTCCCGATAGGCAAAGAGTGCTGCTGGGATATATTCATCCCACCTATCAGGTTTTTTCCTGCGCTAGTTTCCTGAGCATTGTCATCAACGTGCCGTTGAAACGCTCTACTTGTCCATTGGCTTGAGGGTGGTAAGGGCTGGTATGTATGTGGTTAGAGTGAAACACCCTAAATACCTCCTCCATGAGTTTTCCACAAAACTGAGATCCATTATCCGTCAGAATTTGATCCGGAAAGCCTAATCTGGTAAAGGCCTCCATCAGTGCGTCCGCCACTCTTTTCGAGTCAATCGTGGTCAACGGTATGGCTTCACCCCACATTGTACAGCAATCCACCATTGTGAGTATATACATGTTCCTCTTCCTAGTCCTGGGAAGTGGACCCACGATATCGATGGCTACCCTCTCGAAAGGAGAGTTCATGATGGGCATCTCACCCAACATCACCGGTGCTGTCCAGTGTTTCGGTGCCACCCTCTGGCACTCAGGGCATGACTTCACATACCGACGCACATCATCTGTCATTCCCGGCCAATAGTAGTGGCAGGAAATCCGCTGCATGGTGGCAGCAATACCCATGTGTCCACTAAAGGAGATGGTATGCCCCATATGAAGAATCTGGGACCGATGAGCTTTCGGGACGACCAACTGACCGTATAGGTTGTCTCCCCTTCCTGCTCTCCTGTAGAGTATCCTATTCTTCATGTAGTACTGCCCCCGTCCTGGTGGATCAGCACTTTTCTGCAGTTTTTTGTAGCAAGGACGTAAAGTATCATCCTCACTCTGGGCAGTTCGTAGCTCCCCCGGCATTGGGTTAGTCACAATTGCGTCTGCCTCTTCCGTTTTCGTCTGAGAGCGAGTCTGCATTGCTCCCATATGAATTGGCTCCCTGGGCATTCCCAGAAAGACATACCGGCAACCTAGGATGACTGGAAAAATGGGATCGGTCAATACAGCGGCCTGATGGTGCCGGTGACGTACCGTGACCGAATCTCCACATTAGCAATGGGCAACTTCATGACTACAGCACTCTTCTGTGCAGGCTGTATATCCAAGGTTTCACCTGTGAATTGTTCTGGATGTACTAGATCCGCAGAAATCACGGCCTCCCCGTCCAGTCCTGTGTCGTATAAACACTCCACTTGACGACCGTTAACCCTCTACCAATTCCACTACAGGTGGTTTTTCCTGGTCTGGAGTCTCTTCCTCGGCCTCGACCTGTTCGGTGGCTCCACCTTAGGTTTCCCTGAGCACACGACGAATTGAGTGTCTCCTGACTTTCCCCTGCAGTCAATAGCATTGTGCGTGTTTGACTGACATTGGTTGCACCATTTCCCTGTCCTAGATTTTCTATTGTCGGACTTGAATGAGCTCTCCTGGTGGCGAGCTTCCTTGTTGACCTTGGCATTTTCAGTGACAACCTCCTTGGAAGTCACTTGACATGCTGCAAAGTGAGGGTTCTTAGCCTTCGATTTGCAGTCCCTCGTATTGTGAGAGGGTGACTTACAAATTGAACACCACTTCTCTGACCACGGTCGTTTAGGTGTAGAGCTTGAAGTGCTCTTGCTTCCCTCCTTCTTCTTCTCTGAACTATCCTCTGATTTTTGCCCATAAGGTTCCCACTTTTTGGTTCCTGAGTTTTTGGCTTTCTTCTTGTCATGTTTCTCTTGACTTTTGGTGTTGGTGGAAAGGTTTTCCCCTGCCTCCCCATGTACCTCGACGAACCGTTCTGCTAATTTATTCACGAGGTCAATACGTTCCGCTCCTTGTTCTCCCAAGAACGTCCTGAGAGGTTTAGACATTTGCTTCTTCAGCTGGTCGACCACCATGAGCTCTTCCAGACTCTCATAGTCATGTGCGAACCCAGCCAAATCCATCCACTTATGGAGATAAGATTTAAGACGCAAACTGTAGGCGGCAAACAACTCTCCCGGTTCTCGTTTCGCTGCTCGAAATTTTTTCCGGTAGGTATGTGACATAACCTCGAATCGTTTCAGCAGAGCCGTCTTTAACTCGTCATAATTGTTCTCATGTCCTGGTGGCAGGCGAGTATAAACCTCATAACCGGTCCCGCGTAATCCCTGGGATAGCTTAAGATTCCATTTGTTACGCTCCAGACCCATAGCAACTGACATAGCCTCGAAGCGTTGAAGGTACTGGTCAATCTTCTCTTTGTCCTCCTCGTAGACCGCTAAAGGAAACTTCATAGCATGGTACCCATGTCCACCTACTGGTGTTGATCCTGGGATGGAGGAACCTCCAACTGCTCCCTCAGTTTCTCCATTAGATTGACTCTTCAACTCGAGTTCCCTCATCCGGTACTCGTGCTCCCTCTTCTGTGCTTCTTGTTCAGCTTCCAGTTTCCTAGCTGTTTGCTCAGCTTCAAATTTCCTAGCTGCTTGCTCAGCTTCCAATTTCTTAGCTGCTTGCTCAGCTTCCAATTCCATCCTTCTCAATTCCAACTCGGCCTTTCGATCCTCCCGTTCTGCCTGACGATACTCTCTCTCCACTTCCTGTATGTAATCCGTTAGAGCAGAACCCCCCAATCCCATTTCTTCCCCCTTTGCCTTTAATTCTAACGTGGTTAGTTTAGGGGTGGCCATTATACAGAGAGGTAAGCTAGCCGGTCTAGTACAATATAACTGCAAATTACTATACAGATATATGAACAAGTACTATAAATCTAGATATACCACACACAGCACATTCACGCAGTGACAAGAGTAGAATCAGGACCACAGATCTATGCAGACGTGTGAAGTGTGAACAGGTAAGATATTAGTCCTAACCCCTATCCACATTCACTCTAGCTGGATTCTCCAAAATGATATCTCCCTCTTATAACTAAGGATCCCGTGTCAAAAGACCCCGTTGTCAGAAGATCCCACTGTCAAAGGTTCCTGCTTGCAGGAGATCTCGCTGTCCAAGGATTCCGATTACGGGAGATCCCGCTGTTCAAAGATCACGTTTACGAGAGATCCCGCTGTCCAAAGATCACGTTTACAAGCCCCCAATAATGTCGTGTCCTCCTTTAAAGTGTCGTCCCTGGAGTGAAGAGAGTCGACACCCACATTATAATATTTTTCCCCCTTATTCATATCCTGGAGAATCCACCAGCTTCCGTCCAACACACTCCATCAGCCTATGGACACCTTTTCCTGTCCCTCTCTCACTGTCGTACTATGCCCCCTCTCATACTTCCCCAACGCAACATACTCAACAACTCTTGCTTCTAGAAATTAATAAAGAGTAATTTATTAAAATAAAAGTGTAACGTATATGAGACGTGTATGTGAAGAAAATGTGTGACGTGTTCTATAAAGTGTGTAGACTCTGACTCTCAGACAGCAACCCAGTCAGCTGATCCCAGCAAAGATAGACCACAGCACGGTACGTCAGAACATGTACTTCTCACCCGTTGCCGAAACCATCTTGCCGGATACTGCTTTGCCTCTGTAGACCTCTGGTAATCCAATTTCATGAACATCCGAAATAGACACCGGTGGTATTAACAGTTAATCATGGACCGGTTGCACCCTACACAATGTCCGTTCCTATCGTTCCTTAAAAAAAACTGCACAAGTCCTTTGTAGTGTGTACACAGTCATTAATGTTAATTGTTACTGTACTGGATCCTCTCTCGTGTCTATCTAGCCTCAAGTATCAAGTCTTGTGTTCTATTACACGAGATTATATCACACTATGTAATTATTAGACTTAATGTTTTCAGTTCGTTACTACTGTCTGATGCTGTATGGTGCATCAGTACGCATCACTCTCTTTGGTGAATCAACTTCCTTCTAGCTTTAGTTACGTTCTGTATGCAACTTTATTGATTGTTGAACTGGTGTTCTTCCGAATGGGATTGGATTCTTTCCCAAAAACTTGTTGAGTTTCCTTGGATCTGGTAGGGAACCTAGGATAGAAACAACACATCTGGTGATAGTACTAGTCACTGATCCTTTCGGCTGAGTGTAAGCCTATCACCTTGCTTAATGATCTTTAGCTAACTAGACTTAGTCATAGAGCAGATTAGCTACCCACCTAGAGCCGAATCAGGCTATGACAAAGAAAAAATCAGCAACCAGAATGCGGAACCCCGCCCACCAGGGACACCTACGGGAAGATCCCAATTATCCCTCATTACTCAATTCTCAACTAGTAAAGCTTATCAACACTTCACTAATCTATTTAGCTAACAGAGCCAAGTATCACTTCACTACTCTAGCTAGTTTCCACTAACAGTGCTAATCATCACACTATAGTTTAACAAGGCTACTGCCTAAAGTAATTATAACGAATATATTATAATAGGTTATACTTAAATGGCACTACTGCAGTCCTATCAATCATATCTACATCTGCCATTATAGGCACGTGCAGAATTAAGTCACTAATTAACACACGGTAGATATTATTTCCACTAAGCACTGCAGTGCCCTGGCACTCTGACTAGCGCATTTTTCAAGTCCCCCCTAGTTGATCCCAACTCGGGTTTATATGGCAAACTACCAAAGTTGGCCACGTGACGTTATCCTTTATGCCCCCACACAGGTGGCACCGTGGCAGATCATCCCTTGTCAAGAATCCATTTTCCTGGCTTTAGTCCTGTCAAAGTTGTCAGTAATAGTTTAGATTCTCAAACAAGCCAGCGAGTTTCTGTCTAGTTACAATAAAGAGTTGCAAATAACCCCGTCAATCCTCTCGATGTGCCGGAAACCAAGAATTGACAGATGCACTGTTTTCTCCCTAGTCGGGCACTTCCGACCTGTTGATAAACTGTCAATCTTCTGTTCCGTGGTGACAATCCCAGCAGCCATTTCCGTCTGATGTCCGGCAGTATAGATGACAAACGGAACCATTCCATATCCTAAGCCGACAATCATATGTGATTCTAACTGTTAATGAACTGCCAACTCGATGTATCCATTCCTTCTCACTCACCACCAAATGTGTTTATGGGCTGACACGATGTAACCTGTGCAGCTGTGTTTACTCTGTTAGTACGACTGTTGTGGCCTAGAAAATATACGCCACGCAAACGTCGGTATTATTATCTGGTTAACTCATGGCGAGCTCGTGACAGGAGGGCGGACACGCCATGGACCAGGCTGACATTCTGAATGCTCTACGAGAAGTAAGACTTTTGCGAGAACCAAGTGATGACTGTGAATCTACAACCATGGCCAGAATGCGAAAACAGCAAATTAAAAGAGGGGTGGCCAAACAAGAACACTACGCAGGAAGCCAAAAGAAGACTGATAAACTAACACATAACTGGTGTCGTTAGCCGCTACACGCGGCGGGATTTGCTGAGGGGATTCGAGCACTTATGGACTGAATGGTTCGATGTGCAATGAGGATGATCTGTCCACTAACTAACTAACTAGACAAGACCCTTGGTACTGAAAACAAACAGTACAATACGCCATGTAAGCTTTTAGTATCGTATTAGAAGGCAGAACCGCTGGTTATCAAAGTTAACCAAGTCTACAGGCTGCATTACTACTGGCCTCTAAAGGGTAAAGGTGTCGCACTTGGCGAGCGGGAGGATCAATATACGCAGAGCAGCCACCAAAACTCTACGAACGAAGATGTCATTAACCTGAACCACCGCTTTTATTTCAGCGATTAACGGGAATGACTTAAAAGTCGCTTAAAAGTCGACAGGGTCGTCTTCATTGCACCGGGTTTTATCCCATATGGCTCAGTCTCTTTCCGCAGCGCGGAAAGCGTCGCATAAATCACGAACTCCGTAGCTCCAGTGACGACCCCAGTAGTATACGAAAAAATGCACTAGTGAACCGAAGGACATGGCCCGGAATCAAACCCACGACCTTCGGAGCCCGAGTCAGACGGTTTGACCACTTCACCACGGAGACTCCATCGGGAATGACAGCACCGGAGAAAACACGATGATAATTATCTATGAACTGTCTTAGTGGCCTCAAAGGGTCCCCTAAATATATTATATTTATGATGATAATCATATTTGACTATCATTTGTGTTTTAAAGACAGTCTATGGGACAGTCTATCCATCGGGAATGATAGCAACTGAGAAAACGCGATGATAATTATCTATGAACTGTCTTAGTGGCCTCAAAAGGGTTCTTTAACTGATATTCATTTTGATAATCATATTTGACTTTGACGATCATTTGTTTTTTTTTTTAAGGGCACGGAACATTTATAAAACGCGAGGACCTCTTTTCGTGTGTATACATTTCATTTAATTCAATATAGATTTAATAAGGTTCTGTTGTGAAATGTAAAATTTTATTTGAGAGCATTTGTGAAATAATAGTGCTTATTTATTATCATTAAAGCTTGTTATTTTGTGGTAAAATGTTTGTTTTGTAGACGAAAAAGAATTCTAGTTTCACATTTTAACTCTCGTCCGGGCGAGAAGAAACAGAAGCAGACGTTGACGGCTTGACGCACATTCGTCTCTACGACTGTAAATTTAGAGACAAGATAACTTTCTGAAAATGTATGGTAGTCCAATGGGATCTAAGCGGCCGATGGGATTCAATGATGGTAAGTTTATTTGTACATGAAATATTGCTCCAATGTGTTAAGTTAAAACTATGAATGTAAATGAGGTTATCGACAGTTGATTCTGGTTCAGACTACGGCATACCCAACGCTTCTAAAAAAACAAGTTAATCAAAATGGCGGAATGAACGAATCTCATATTTATTTGGGCACCTAATCACTAAAAGTTAGTAATTGCTGCAGGGATTAATCTAATTTACATTCGTTCTAATTTATTACAATTTTCAATTCCAAAATTGAAATAGTATCGCATGTTTAATGATCACAACAGTCCAGCATTGCTGGGCTGGATGTGCACATTTTGAGTTTTGCTTAGGTAAAATTATAATTAAATTAATGAAACAAAGAATCAAAGATCCAGAAAAAACAGTTGAAATTGAAAGGTGTGAGAGAAGAATAATTCATGTTAGATTATTTCTGTTTTGTTGCTATTGACATATGATAGAAGAGACGAAAATTGTTCCGCCAAAACAGAAACATCTGTCCTTAACCTCCTCATATCATCATCATCAAGTGCCCGGCCATCCGGCGTAGGCGTTCATGGCTTTCCACAGATCTGTCTTTGGTAACCTCTTCATATTAATAAGGTTAATAACATAAAAAATTTATCCCACAATAATATTGAAGAAATCAACACCATAATTAAAATACACACATGAGAGCGTGAGTTAAGTACCCCCAGACACCACCATGTAGTTTATATTTTATATTTAGAAACTCATTGTTGCCACTGACCATTTTGCGGACTCATTTGCGCAAGATAACATCACAATTATTAATCCAGAGAAACAAGAGATTCTATTCTAAAGAAATGGCAGCATACAGGATAGAATGAAATAGTACATGAGGCCCTGGAAGCATCTATCACATTTGCTGGAAATTTGCATGGAAATGTGTACTCTTAATGTCATGAATTGGCTTTGTGTGTGTGTGTGACATCCAGTTTGCTTTTTGGTTTATTTGTGGTATACAAAGATCAGCACAGATTATCATGACACACAAAAAAAAAAATCAGGATTGAAAAATGTGCCCATGTAATTTTATATTCAGTTCCTGAAGGCTGGAACAGCGGGGAGGATCTGAGCAACAGTGGAGATGGGCTGTCTGAGCCAAAAAAGAAGAGACGAAGTCGGTGGAACACCGATAATGATGACAAGATTGTTATTCCAGGCATGCCTACAGTTCTCCCACCAAACTTGACAGAATCACAACAGCGACTTTATGTTCGTAAGTTGCAGTTTTTCTTCATGTCTAAAATACATATTTCAGATTGTTATGACTGTGTTGTATATTGTGTTTGCGAGGATAATAGCAGATTCACCTATTGTGTCATAGCATTACATGACTTGGTTCCCTGCAGGGTATCTCACTGGTCTTGGGTCCACACATTGGGACAGGTCTGAATACAATTATATCCATCAGGATAGCACCAAAAAAAAAATATATATATATATATATATATAGAAATCATCAAACTCCATGTGGTAAATTTTATGGTTAATAAGACACACTTTCCAGATAGTTTGGCCATTAGGGCAAATTTTCTGACTTGAAACCAATTTGTAGCATTTATTTCAAGCACATAGTATTGAGACGGGTACCTAACTTTCAGAAAGAGAGGAACTGATCACTTGGTCTAATCAAACGTGACCTATTATATGTGAAAAGCATTGCTTGTTGCAACTCTGCTGCTGTATCTGCCATGTTGTACCATAAAAGTAAATTAGTACGACTGCAAACATGACGAACCGGATCTTTTCTATTATTTTAAATATTAGTGAGGATGGTGCTGAGTGTCCAGCTCAGAAGCCAACAGATTTTATCTCTCTTCGGTAGGGAGATTGAATACTTAGCTATCTCAGATAAGGGCAAAAACAGGAGGTTTTGCACTTTTAAAATCCCAGAGTAATTGGAAATTCAAGAGAATAGGCCGTAATGCTGCTGTCATGGAAATTGTTAGGAGAGAGAATCTACCCATATGTTAGTTGCACATCCTTTACAGCATGTTGCAGTCAGCCCCAGCATTTTTTTGGCTGTTTGTGATTTCTTGGCAAGTTTACTTTCAGTAGTTTGCCATTGCTTTCTAATTTTATTTTTTTTTCTTCTAATTTTTAATATCATGAAATGGCAAATAAGAAGACGAGATCAAAAATAGATGCAATAAGGCAAACCAACTCGTTGGACAAATGGCACCAATACTAAAGAACAAACATGTATCAATAACTACTAAGAAAGCATGTTACAACACAATCTTCCTACCAATGCCAAACCTGGACAATGACAGAAAAAGAGAAGAAAAATCACAACAACAGAAATGAGATTCCTGAGAAGAATACTTAATGTATAAAGAAGAGATAAGATCAGAAATGAAGAAATCAGGACTAAAGTGGGGGTTATAGCTATATATTTTAATAGAAGGCAGCAAGTCAAATGGTTTGGCCATGCAAGTAGATTACCAACTAACAGTATACCACAACAAGCAATGATGCACAGGCCAGATGGAAACAAAGGAAGAAGCCGACCACGTAAACGATAGACGCAGGGAATAACAGAGTCCATGGGAATATCGATACATGAAGCCCATATACGGGTACTCTCCCGCTGTTTATACTTCACCTCGACACCGCAGGGTACAAGAGGAACATGATGAGATGAGAGATTGCTTTCTGAATGTCCGGCACCAATGTCATTTAACAAAAACCAACCTAAGGCGGTTTGCTGCCAACTCGCTCACAGTTGTATTTTGAGTGCAGGATTACGAATTGCTTCCGTAACCTTCCTCCGAAGTCGGAGAGTGTCTGCCTGTACGGCGAGGAACCACCAGCCTGCACACCAATAAGCCAGACATGGGACAACGGATACTCAAGCAAACCTCATGTCCTGTATGACATCACACTGATTATGGACAGCAGGATGCCTTCATCCGACATACAGGACTTTGCGTTGGAGCTCAAGCCAACAAACGCAAGCAAGCAAGCTTCCATAACCCCTTGCCACAGGGTTAGCTTATTAGACAGAGCTAATTAACTTGGATGGAATCTGTCTAGAAGAAACAAACCGCACACAAATGCATGCTGAAATATTATTTCCATTGTTTCTGAGCTAGGTAGGAGAATCTGCTTGCCCATTCGTGCTCATAATTTTGGTCGCTTGTCGCTCACAGAAGTAGAAGAAAGAAGTGAGGATAGAGGTCACACTAGACAACGTAACAATTGAAAGTTATAGTTACCGACCGGGATTCTAACCTGTCACCTTCAAATGACGACAGCACCTTGCTGCAGGTGTACTTTCAATGTATGACCAGCTAGTCACCTCTAAGCTGTCTTCATTAGCTGGATCTTTCATCCACAAACACCCACAACTAAGGAACAAGGAAAGCATTCATATCTAACCATTGAAATAGCACCACAGACCTCAGAATTGTATATTAAACCAGCATAGATCAAATAACAAACACATCAGACTGTAATGCTGTGTCCAGTATATTATTTATAGAAGAGAATGCTTGGTCAGTTTCAGTCTTGATATTTATATGATCTTATTTCCAGAGGTACTCATGAAAGACTTTTAATCGCATAATTTATAAAGGCATAATTATGACATTAAACTGCTTTGTGGTGCGAAGAGGCTTGAGGCAGGTCACACTCTCTTCCAAACACCTATTCAATTTGTATGCAGAAAATGTAATAGGAAATGTCAACAATGATGAAACCTTTTATATGACTTTATATCATTCATAATTGATGGAACTTGTGATGTTGGAGGGGTTCGCCTGATGGCGAGACACACTATTAATAGGGAAAGCTAATCCACACGTAAAACTCAGTCCAGCACTACTAGAAGTAGTATGTATGGACTACGCTTAAGTTCAAAGTGAGCAAGCACCAAAAAAAAAACATTGATCGGAATCTGATTCAAGAACTTGGATAAATAATAAGATGATATCGTTCTCCTCTCAGACACTGCCAAGGTTCATTCTGTCAGTTACAAGACACGATCAAGATCAAATTCTTTTTTCTGAATATTTAAAAAAAAATGTCCAAACAAAAGTACATGCCAGCAAAATCACTGTCAACAGTGAGGAAATTGAAAATGTCACACTGAACCACGAGTTCCCATAATTAACAACGACGGGTCAAAAGAAATTAGAGACTGACTATAATATAGCAGTGCAGAGGTTGAAAGGAATGAAGAACCTACGACAAAACACCAGCAAGCCAATACAAGTTAAAAGGTGAGAAATGCATTTTTCATGTGCAGCATGCCGATATGAATCATGGACCATTTCATAAACACTCCAGAAGAAAAGCGAGGCTTTTGATCTGAAATGTTACAGAAAAATACTGACATTCGACCAGATCTGAACATCAATGAAAACTGGCTTATAAACATCTCAGAAGCTAAATTACTTTTGGCCTCATGAAACATCACAGTGGTTTAGAAATTATAGTAATGGAAGGTATGGTTCCTGGAAGACAAGATGGGGGCAGCCAGCTCGATAGTAGGCATGGGACATTAAAGACACCGAGCGGGAAAATACATGATGTAGAACTGGTAACAGATCCAGGATCTTTATGACAGGCAGTTTTGAGTGGCGTACTGCAAAAACTTGCTGCCAAGGACTTATGACGTACAGGTTTGAGATGTGGTTCCTAGTCAATAAAATAGACTTGTTTTGGGAGTTCATTCATTCAGCTGTAGGTCACACGTGTTATACTTTCACAATGGCCAGGTACATACACCTTGTGTAAAATATATGTGGTTAGATTTGTTTAGTACGCCAAGAGTAAAAACGTATGAGGTACATTCACATATGACACACTGATTAGAAAGAACAAACTTTATTTTCAAAGAGTTAAGAATTGGGCACGCAAGCCCGTCTAACATTCTGTCCTTCTATCACTCTCTTTCATACATTATTTCATCCACACACAAAGATTGAACATATTAGTACACATGGAGGTTAGCTGTGCACACATGGTACTTTGCTTGGGACAAATGCTTACATGAGATCAGCAAGAGTGAAGAGTAACTTTGAATTTAACTATGATGAGTGGAAGCAATATATATGCTTGTATGAAAGAAGATTGCAGTGTGGCAAACATAAACTTAGTGTTATTGTTACGGAGATGCAACTGTAATTTAAGTTCCACTCAGACTTTTGTTTGCTGAGTTACTGACGATTTACAGATTTCTGTTAAAATCATTTGGGTAATTTCAGTTTCTCTTGTGGCATTTACTGCTTAATGTTTAATTGTTCTCAGTTTATGTGATTTGTTCATTATGGTGATTGATAGATGATTGATTGAACCTAAATACATATTGATTTCTTGATTAGTTTTTCCTTTAAGTGTTTAAATGCTCTTCTTTGTTTCAAACATGTTTTATTTGAACATAGTTGAAAACTTAAGTTCACTTATTAACTTAGATTGATTGAGTATTGACTGAAGGCAATGAACAGGATCTGCAGCATTTGGTGGATGCTGTTATTGTAAACTGAACAAATAGGATTAGCTTTAAATTGTAAAACAGCAGTTTCCAAGAAGAAAGAAATACACAATGTAAAAATCCAAATAAATGGAAACGTTCATAAACAATGTGAATCAGTACACCTGTCTTAAATCCGTCATAACATTAGAGTGACAACGCCTTGTAGAAATTAGAGTAATAATCTCTATGGCAAGAGTAGCCTTTTACCAAATGGAAAACATACTCAGCAATATAAAAATGCTGTCGGTCATAGTGAAAAAGTGTTATATAAAACGTATACTCTTGTATGCATGAGAAACATCAAATTCTGGTGGAAATGTGGTTTTTGAGGAGAATGCAAATAATACCATGCATTGACGGATAAGCAAACCTTTTAAAAAAATTGATTAGAGAGATTAGACATTGAAAATAAAGATTCTTCGTGAAATATTTTGAGGAGAAATAAATTTGAAAACGTAGTGACAACTGGCAAACTTGATGGAAAAGAGCAAAGTGAAGATAAGAGATAAATACAAAATGTCTTGGCCAGAGGGCATAATTGGAGACTGGTGATCTTGTCAAATGCTGAGCTATGACTGCTCGTGTTTATGGCACATGGTGATGATTAGTTCAAGCAATGTGCTGACTTACAAATTGTCAAACTAGACTTAATGACTGGCACCTTGCTGTCTTGACAGACGATAGTTTGTAATATGGAGCATAATACAAAGCCTGGGCTGAATTTAGAGACCATGTGTTGCCCATGCAGCATGATCCCTCTCTTGGCCTGTCTAGTGTACTCCAGAGAAAAGGTTATACCAATACGTCTGGAATAAAACTGCAAAAGTTGCTGGATTAACAAAGCAATGCTCTGTCTGCCTACCTGTCAGAGTTCGATCCTAGGCCAGTTGCAAACAAGGCTTAGGGCCTGGTCTGCCCTGCCATGACATTTAGTCTTTAGGTTGCATTTCCTCGCGCTAGGATAAGGCTTGTACCCTCCCAGATGCGCAGACGATAGTTTGTAATATGGAGCATAATACAAAGCCTGGGCTGAATTTAGAGACCATGTGTTGCCCATGCAACATGATCCCTCTCTCGGCCTGTCTAGTGTACTCCAGAGAAAAGGTTATACCAATACGTCTGGAATAAAACTGCAAAAGTTGCTGGATTAACAAAGCAATGCTCTGTCTGCCTACCTGTCAGAGCTTCGATCCTAGGCCAGTTGCAAACAAGGCTTAGGGCCTGGTCTGCCCTGCCATGACATTTAGTCTTTAGGTTGCATTTCCTCGCACTAGGATAAGGCTTGTAGTACCCTCCCAGATGCGCATCTCCGTCCGAAGCTGTTGGCACAATGTCGGGTTTGGTGAGCTCCGCCCAACATTCAGCGTTAACAGAAGCAGGTAGTACCGTCTACTGTCATGCAGCAGCTCAGTCATATCTGACTAAGACACACTAAACTAGCCTTAGAAGGTTACGTAAAAGACACTAGCAGGGATGCGAAGTCATGCATTTTCAAATACTTTGCATTAGCAATGCATTCATCAGGAGCAGCTACTAGCATCAAAGCTCTCCATTACAAGCACTTGTAATAATTAGTGGTTTCTTGTTTTGTTTTTTTTCTTTTTAAATGAGAATGGACAAGTTTGAATATTGCATTAGTCAGTTTGTGCCTGCTTGTTCACTGAAGAACACACACACTTCTGTTATCATTTAATTGTTTGTACTTCAGTTCAGTCATGTTATACCACACAGTTTTGTTTTAATCCTAATTCCTGTGAAAACATTTGATCTTCGTGTGCGTTTGAATTTGGACATTTGTATGTATGAAGTGTCTTCTCTGGTAGTGTTGTTTGCTACTTCACATATACGTTTGAATCTGCCATAACCATTTAATAAATGTTATTTAAAGTCTTTTTAGATTAGGGACAGATTTTTGGAACGTTTATTGCATGTGGAGAATGGTTGGACAGTGAGAGTTTGGAGTGTCAGCAGACGGGAAGCCTCACATTGGAAGTTTGCCGGGCAAAGTAGCTTGTGTTTGAAGAGACATGTTGATGATTGTAGAAAGGTCTATAAGCTTGTATTTAAAACATGCACAAAACAGTAACATGAATTAGAGGGTGACATACTTTCTAAAGGATGGCAGGTTGCTAACCAGATTGAGAGAAACCAGGTAGTTTTGATGGCAGGTTGCTAACCAGATTGAGAGAAACCAGGTAGTTTTGTAAGTGTGAGATGCAGTCCTGTTGCTTCTTCCCTGTGTGGTAGCAGTGGTGACATCCTGGGGACAGGTCTGCCGATACTGTATGACTAGTCAGTCTAAACCAAAGGTGGTGTCATGAGCAGTACAGATGAGAAGTTTGCTTTAGTTTAACCTAATCAATTTAATCTATTCGGTTTAACCTAATCAATTTAATCTAATGGTTTAACCTAATCAGTTTAAAATAAACAGCACAGGTCAAGTCAGCAGCAACAAAAGCCATGCAACGACAGACCGGCTGTACCACATAACATGAGCCAAGTAATACTTACAGGAGACGACACAATAATCATGGTTTTTGCAGGGATTTGTCTTATATTACCGTTGTCACCTGTTTGGAAGATTACATAATTTTGCAGGCTTTTCTTATATTATATAAATTGCCAGTTTTGGAAGACTGGTTAATTGATTTTACCTAATGTTGATGACAGTTATTGTGTTGTTTTGATGTAATTTTGGCTTTGTTAACCACTTGTTTATTGCAGTTCAACTACAAATTGAGGAAATTACCCGTAAGCTGAGGTCAGGGGATCTAGGAATTCCTGCTAACCCTGAGCAAAGGTTTGCTTGGTTTCAACACAACAGCTCTTAGCCTTCTTTTCTTGTACACCTCTGTGAGGAGGCATCCGAGTGACGCCCAGATTTTGGTTCCTGTGGTTTACTTCCTATCATTGCCTCATGTGTATAACAGTCACGTTTTAGCACAGCTTGATGTTCTCCAGCTGTCTCCACAGTGGGAAGTAGCCATTTAATCACAAATTCTTATGTCTTTATTAGTCACACTTTTATCCTTCAGCCAGCAAAAGATAGTTTTTATTATTAATGTAGTTTTTATTGTCCAGATTAATGTATGCTTGTGTGTTTATGGAAATCTACAAATAATATTCATTTGCAGTTATAATTAGTATTGTTTTATTCTGATGATCTTAATAATAAATGTGACACAAACTGGATAGTAACATGATTATGTTATACTTTAATTCTTGCTCACTAACGCACACCAGGTGCAGGTTTGCCAAGGCAAGGTGATGCACCCATTGTGAGCCGTTTAACTCTGACAAATCCACAGATAGTGACTTGTTTAATTTTATCAAATCCACAGTGTCTTGTTTACTTATATAATAAAATTTATGGCCCATATTATATGCACTCGAAAACAGCACTTTCATCACATGACAATTATCGCAAGTTTATTAACCACACTCTGTACTCGGCAATATCTCCCATGAAGGGATCCGCTAACCAATTACTGGGCCCCGCTGTAAGGGTACTAGCAGTGGAGGAAAGGTGTGGATCACAACGTTTGGGAACATAATAAATTAAACTTGTGCGTGGGAAATTTAGAGCATGATTATGTGAGGAATTGGATTCGGAGGACAGATGATTATGTGAGGAATTGCATTCGGAGGACACATAATTTAAATAAGAAACGCCAGTGATACAGTATTGATTGGAGACAATGAGCAGGAAATGAAACATTTAGTAAATGTTGTTATAGTAGGGCAGACAACTTAAACACTTCGCCATGGAGACCACCCCTACTAGGGGTAGGATTAAATTGTAAGAAAACAAATGATGGTCATCTCCAAGAAGGAAGAAATATTGCAATGTAATATTCAAGTCAATTGGAACATTCTTTTTTGGCACACTCTTGCACCTGTCATGATAGACTCATACAAGATACTTGTAGTCAATGTTAATTTATGTTTTCATTGCTGTGTTTAATAATCATTCTTGCTAACTTTGACAGGTTGTGATAACTTTGTATTTGATAACTAAAATGAAGTTAATAACTAATCTTCCGACATGGTTTTCAGGGAATTTGAATTGTTAGGTTTCAGTTGTTAAGGAAATGAACAGCCTGTACTTTATGTGCATCATAGCATTCTATTAACCACACACTCTCTCTCCTACAACCAGGGTTACTTGTAACTTTAGCCAGGAGGCATGGTTGATTCAGTCTGTTAAACATGTTTATAGAGGGTTCATTATTTATTTTACTATTCTTGTGATAATTTTTAATTCAAAATGTAACCGCTAACCCTAATTCAGAACCTCTTTTCTCAGATGTCGTCTAATATAACAGGTTGTACTTTCATTCTTAGCAGGTTGTCATGGACACACAAAGCAAAAATAATAATTATCCTCTCAAATAGGAATCGGTAACATGTGTAATCATACTTACTTACCTAGGCTGTTATTTTGAATTAAATATTTGTAATGAAGAGAGTATGTGTGTGTGTGAATGATATAATATTGTCTGTGGAATAATTGTGGCATTTTCTCCTTAAATATAGATAACATTTGAACTGTGTGTGTGTTGTCTAATTGTGGCTTTTTCTTTCTGAAATGTAGATCACCTTCTCCTGAGCCCATTTACAACAACGAGGGCAAGAGGATGAACACTCGGGAGTACAGGACACGTAAGAAGTTGGAGGAGGAACGGCATAGGCTTATTCAGGAGTCAATGAGGCTCAACCCAGATTTCAAGCCTCCAAGTGATTACAAGTAGGTCGCTTTAGCTTAAGTTTATACTAAGGCTTTTTGTGAATAATAAAGGTAGACATCTCATACATGGCATAGTATAGGATAAGTTCTAGCACTGGACATCTACCATGAGATTAACACTGTGCACCACCACATACAAGTTTGCAACACATCATTACCACACACACACCTTCCCTCCAATAAATGGCAGCCAAGTTTTATGTTGCCCATATAGAATTATAAGGCCTGAATCATCAGCTCTTTCAATCCTTTGATCTCTGTTGTCACCATTATCATGAAATAGACCCACTACTAGCAGTGTCTTCAGGCTAGCTAACTGAGAAAACCTGACCTAGAATTGACCATTCCATCACTAACTCACTCACCTGACTCAGTTTTGCTGCTAGTATAAGTTTGAATACTTCAAAAACTCCCTTTCATTGAGGTCTAGTCATTCATGGTATCACTTTTCTAATTGTGTATTCTTCCTTTTCAGAGTCAATCTTTATCTCCTGAACTGTATAGGAAGTCAGTAAATTGGATGTGACCACATTTGTTGTATAGGATATCTCAATCCACACAACCTGTCAAGCGTGGTCTGGGTTCGACTGTCCCACGGAGCACTAATCTGGGCTTGTTCTGGTGTTTGGCTAAGTGCAGCAAGTGCTTCTCTACACCCTGGGACAAAGACCTATGCAGTCTTCAAGACAGCAAAACCTTCATTTTCTTCTACACCCTCGTACTGAATGACAAATTAAATCTGGCCACTGAAGACATACTTCATTTTCCTCTACTCCCTCGTACAGAATTACAAATGCAGTCTGCCAACCGAAATGTATTTATGTCAAACAGAAATAGACAAGATTGCAAGATCCTTTATACTTTCTGCTCTAGGAGTTAGAACATGTACAGACAGAAGATCACTGTTGTAAAAAATATATATGTTGTGCAATATGTTCATTGCTACGACTACATTTGATGCAGTTCTGTATGTTTATGAATCCCGCTAAAGTAAATTTCCTGCTAGTGATATTGTTTACTTGCTGTTGGTTTTGTTGCACTGCACTAAATTAAATGTACTAACACTTACCTCCAGGCCACCAATTATTCGTGTAAATGACAAGGTTATGATACCCCAAGAGGAACACCCAGAGATCAACTTTGTTGGACTTCTCATTGGACCACGAGGCAACACTTTAAAAAATCTAGAGAAAGATGTAAGAATTTGTGTCTTAAGTGTCTCCAACATTTATATCTCTCCATCCTCCTATGTGATATATATATCTATATCTATAAAACAGAGTGTGTGTTTGTGGGTATTTATGTATTGGATGCATTCGATAACGGTACATCCGATTGAGATGAAATTTTCTACACGTCTTCCTTTCATTCCTGTGCAACCGACTATAATAATTTCTTAATGTAAAATCTTCTACTTATTTAATATTTACTTTTCCATTTTCATTATATAATGTCTATATAGCAGGGGGGACTTCACTCTAGAAAAGTTATTTCAAGGGGCATAACTTTTAATAACATTTCTATATATTTTATAGTCATATTGTTGGACTTACTTGCACTATTGTTAAACTCTTTGTCTATAGTTATTTTCAGGCATGTGAGTTATAATAAATAATGATATAATCTTTAAGGCATTTTCAAAGTTTGCATAAAAATAATGCATAACATTGTAACCCATCTTTTTCTGCTTACAGAACTTATCAACTGTCATGTCGGTGATTAAAAACTGTTTTCATTAAAAATAATGAATGGTGTGTGGAAGGACATTCTTTTAAGTTACTGTGCGCCAGGAGCTGGGCGAAACCACGCCGGGTCAGATAGATAGACAGACAGACAGATAGTCGGGAACGGAAGCTTATTTGACTACTTATATGAATTAAATTACATGCTCCCCACCAGGGACTGGGTGAAGCCGGGCCGGGTCAGACAGACAGACAGATAAACAGACAGTCGGGAACGGGAGAGCTTATATGACTACGTATATGAATTAAATGAGATGCTCCCCACCAGGGACTAGGTGAAGCCGGGACAGACAGATAGACAGACAAACAGATAGTCGGGAACAGGAGAGGTTATATGACTACGTATATGAATTAAATGAGATGCTCCCCACCAGGGACTGGGTGAAGCCGGGTCAGATAGACAGACAGATAGTCGGGAACGGGAGAGCTTATATGACTACTTATATGAATTAAATGAGATGCTCCCCACCAGGGACTGGGTGAAGCCGGGTCAGCCAGACAAACAGACAGACAGACTGATAGATAGATCCCCTCCAGGGCCTGGGCGAAGCCGGGCCGGGTCAGCTAGTATATATATATATAATGATATATAGATATATATATATCGTAATAATAATTTCTGCACACTTCTTATGTATTTATAATACATATATTGTTTTTGAAAGGGCTGGAAAATTATGGCGAAATATGGCAGTCCACAAAAGTTTGTTCAAATAGTGTGGTTATTTCATGATGGTATGCACGCAAAAGTACAGGAAAATGGTGAGCAGTCTGAGCCTTTTCCTGTCACCAATGGAGTGAAGCAAGGCTGTGTCCTGGCACCAACACTGTTCAGCCTCATCTTTTCAGCCATGCTGATGAATGCCTTCGAAAACAATGACACTGGAATAGACATCAACTACCGCATGGATGAAACGTTGTTCAATCTCAGAAGGCTGAAAGCTAAAACCAATACTAACAGCGACACCGTCAGAGAGCTCCTGTTTGCTGATTGCACTCTATATGCCAACTCAGAGGCAGACATGCAACACGTTTCAGCTTTCTCACATGCCTGTGCCAACTTTGGGCTCAATATCATCTTGGAGAAGACTTGTTAAGTACCAGCCAGCTCCAGGGATTAATCACACTATGCCGAATATCAAAGTGAATGGTCATAAACTAAGTGTTGTGGACAAATTCACAATCTTGGCAGCACTGTGTCACAAGCTGCCACAATTGATGACGATGTGAATGCAAGAATCTCCAAGGCCAGCATGGCCTTTGGCAGACTGTACAAGAATGTGTGGGACAGAAATGATAGTCTGGCCTAGGTGTCCAATTCTCAACCGTTTGAAAATAAAGTTTGTTCTCTTCCTATGTCTTTATGTTCTACTCTCTCTCTCTCTCTCTCTCTCTCTCTCTCTCTCTCTCTCTCTCTCTTCTCTCCCCCCCCCCCCCCCCCCATATGATATACTAATCTCACCTTGTGAAGATGCATTGGTGATATGTATCCGAGAGGTAGGTCACTTGTCTACCTAGGTCTATGGACTTCCCAGGTTTATGAAACAGGTGCTGAGAATACAGACTAATCTAGTCATCAGCCCTCGGTGTGATGACTTGTATTAAGAATGGTCTGCCAGAATTCACCACGAACACCCTAACCCAACTCCAAGTGATTTAGGCCTGCAGTTTGCCAAAGAGAATAAGAATCGGAGGAGGACAAAGCGTGTTCGGTAAAATGCAGTTCTGAAATTTAGTGTGTTGATGAACAGATGGAAATCTATCATCTTCCGTTTTAACGCACATCAAGTAACCACTGCCATTTTCAGGACAAACAAGAAAGCAGAACCTGACTTTGATATGAGGTGTGGCTTGGACGAGAAGTGGGGATCTCAGCTTCATACAGTGCTGTCCTTGTATACTTAGCATGTTATGAGATAACTGTCATCATCTTACTCTTATCTAAATAATGGTTCGGGTTCATACAGGCAACAATACACTGTTCGCTAGGATATAGAATATTTATTACATACAGTGTACAGTTGGCGCAGTGGGTAAACAGACCCGCGATTTCTTATCATACATATCACAGATCGTTAATCATCAAACATACAGTTGTCATACAACAATCTAGCACACTATCTAGCCTAAGTATATCTACGAATATCTATGAGTCCCTCTCAGGCAGGCCCTGTTGTCTCTCTCCAGTCCGTTTGTCCTCTGCCGGTCTCCGCGTGTCCTAACTCGACATGGGCGGTAACTCTGTCCGAGTTCCTCGTGGACCCCGCATTAGGCGGGCCACATCAGTGTCCACGGAATCATGGACTAGGTGACCAACTCTATCGAGAAGGTTCTCGATTACTCGGGTCCTGCACGACTCATTGGTATCCCTTGGGCTGGAGTTGCAGCCCTTTACTCTATGGGTAGTGAGGCGGTGACAGGATCCCCCCTCCCCCTGATATGATTGGTTGTTGGGTAATTAGATCTGTTCTAATTCTGTCACCGACTCACATAAAGTTGGCGTTTGTAGTTTGGTGGATAGTAACCTTGGTAACATACCTACTAGCACTAAAAACTACAA
>JACEFZ010014050.1:0-18624 GCA_014155875.1 Cepaea nemoralis
TTTTAAAAAAACCCAATTTTGGAAAAAATAAAAAACTTTTTGTTTAATTTTTCAGTTTTTAAAAGTCCGGAAATTGGAAACTTACTATATAATTTACTAAACCCAAAAGATCCTCCTGCTTTTTCGTTGTAGGCATGGTCAGGTTCATAATTTTAGTAAAAATTCTATTGTCATTTTTATTTTTCCCTTTGGTGAAATGACATGACCAAAAAAATCATTTCTTGTGGGCCAATTCGACTTTCCCGGGTTTTGACAGTAAAACGAAAGCCCAAAACCTATCGAAGACATGTCTGAGTTTCAGTAAGTTGTTGCCCCGTCATCTGTATGGACAAAATATCACTATATTGTCACTTATTCGTCACTCCATGAAGTAAATCTCTATTAAAGGTAGAAAGTGGCGGGAAAGCGTTGCGAAGTCCAAAAGGAAGAAAACGCCCTCGAAGACCAAAAGGGTGTTGAAAAAGCAGTAAGTGAATAGATTCAGTCTGCTAGGGACCTGCCAAATCCCTTAGTAGGTCTAATTTAGGAAGTTTTTGGAAGGGCAGTCCAGAATAAATCTTCGCAAAAGGGAATTGGTTCTGCGTCAATTTAGTGCTTATTGAGCTTTCTATAGTCCCACAAGACGAAGGGGAGTCTTTTTTTCTTGACAAGGACGTTTGGGAAAGGAGTACTCAATGTAGATTTCTGAATGATCCCACTATTTCAAAATTAAAAATTTTCCCTTATTTAGACTTTCTCATAGCGATGGGATGGGAAAGGCTGCTTTTGATGGCTTAGAGTCCGAAAAAAGGATGGGAGTGTTCGATTCTTCCCTCCTACCTGGATGTGGGAAAAATATGTCCTTATTTTCCGTTACTAACCTATTTCTGTCGTCGTTGCTCGTCTGTTACCCCTGTTCTACTCGTAAGAATCTAATGCGCAGTCTTGTCGAAAATTGGAACGTATTCCATCCCGTCGTCGTCTACTGTTTCAGTACAGTTGGGGTGCTAAGGGGTTTTTTCTGAAAACTCACTAGGTGTAGGATATCGTGGGATTTGCCATCTCGCTAATAGTGATTGCGTGTGTATGTCCGTCTCTCATCAATGGTGGGGCATTGTGTTCGTCTGTCTCTAATTCTGTCTCTTGTGTGAAAATAAGGGGTTTAACATTTGACATGAAATATTTTAAGGTCCCTTTATTGATTTTCATAGTCGACATCTGAAAATTTTCGTACCCCTTGAATGCCCTTGCCATGGGTCAATAATAAATTTCGTTTTTCTGGAAATAAAACTATGTCTTATCGTTCAAGATTAATATTCTCCACCTTTATTTTCGTACGGCGGGTAGATTTGCCCCTTCCCCTCCAAAGCTGCCTTAGCTATGATACACGATTTCATAATCTTGTCTCGTGTCTCTGTTACAATTTCATAAGGTGTTTTAGGGGTTGGAATTTCAATGGAATTAGTTACTACCTGATGATAAATTGTTAGAAGTCCACGTGGGTTAGCCCCGTACACTAATTCAAACGGTGAGAAACCCGTGCTTGAATGGGGAATCTCCCGATAGGCGAACAGCACTGTTGGTAACAGTGTATCCCAATCAGCTGGGTTTCTGCTGTCACCTTAGCCAGCATATGTTTCAGATCTCCGTTAAGTTTTTCTACGATTCCATTGCTGGCTGGATGATACGCTGTTGTAAACTGTTGTTTAATCCCTAACATTTTAGTAAGGGCTTGCGTTGCAGCCGATATGAATTGGGTTCCACGGTCGGATAAGATGGTACGAGGGAATCCGAATCGTGAGAACAAGTGTAGAAAAACATTGGCAACGTCTTTGGAGGTGATGTATTTCAAAGCTACTGCCTCAACCCACCTTGAACATAGGTCCACCATCGTTAAAATGAAGCGATTTTCCTTTGCTGGACACCTGGTTTAGGGGTCCAACAATATCGACCGCCACACTCTCAAATGGCCTAGAGGCCAGTGTTGAAGGCTGCACTTCAGCTGTAGGATGTTTACCCTTACGTACTAGTTGTTGACAGACATTACATGAACGACAAAATAGTTTTATGTCGTTACAAAAACCCGGCCAATAAAAATGAGCCTGAATTCTGGCCCTGGTTTTGTCGTATGCAAGGTGACCAGCAAACGGTGACTCGTGTGCAATCTTTAGCACAGTTTGGCGGTGTTGTACAGGTAACACCGTTTGCTGAATCTCATGGTTACCAGTTGTATAATAGTGGGTAAGAATGCCATTATTCAGTCTAAAAAACCTTGATGCGTTTTTCGTTACTTTGGCTTTTTCTTTCAATAACTTCAGATACGGAGACACACTCGGATCAGCTTTTTGCTGGTCTATGAACTTTTGTATGCTGGTATCATCTGTGCTAGTTGGTGATAGCAACAGTAGTCTTTCATCCTGTAATGTGTCTTGGTGTTTCATAGTATCTGCTCTGGTTGTTGCATTAGCTGCATTTAATTTCTCCCATGCAGCTATTTCTTTGTTCGTGCAATGTTTTAATTGGGGTAAACATCCCAAAATCAAATCAGTTCAAGGGTTATCTAAAATCGCACATGTAAATCATAGCCCACATCTCGATTGGTACTTGGTGGTACTTAAACTGATATTCGACATTTTCTGTCCAGGCTGATATGGAGTCTTCTTTACAGAATGGTTTAATAATATTCTTATACTTATTAAATTTATTTTCTTCCTGCTGACTCTTTAGTTTAGTAGCGGAGATCTCTAAGTGTGAATCTACATCCATCCCTTTCATCTTTAACTGTGTCTCTGATTCCACTTGTATTTGTTTTTCCTTAACTTTTGCCATTTCATCTATCTCTTTTTGCTTTAGTTTTTTCTCCTGATCTAATGTCTTTTGCTTTAGTTCTTTCTCCTGATCTAGTTGCTTTTGCTTTAATTCTAGTTCTGTTTTTAAATCTCCTTATCATGTTCTAACTGCTTCTGTTTTGTTTTGTGTATCGCTCCGCCATGAATCATATTTGACACATATTCATAAACAAATAAGTAATTACATAAATAAATGATAGAAAACAATAATATCAATACTTACAACTTCGAAGAACACGTGATTATAAGCACAAAATATTTCATTAAGCACAAATAAATATTATTTGGTCACGATAGGCACAGCACAGCTCGCAACTCGACCTAGTCTGCACACGTCATTATCACACTAACACAAATTAAACCCCGTGATTAAATAACAATAATACTATTTCAGAGCCGTGGGTGAGTGTTTTAGCTTGAACAATTGTCCAAGCTACACTTCTGACACCACTTTAATCCTAGCCTGTCAGCAACCGATGCGTCAGGCATTACAGGATCAACTTCTCCCGTACCACACACAAATATTGCAAGTCGTACGAGAGGTATGGATGATGCATTTTATTGTCACTGGCTCTTTAACAATAGATTACTGCACAAAAACGGTCGCTATTAAATCACACATAAAGACACAGAATTCCCTATCCAGTCATATCCTATCCCTACAGCTAACTCTATCTACTTGGCTAAGGAAACTCGCATCAACACTAATCGATGTGCTCACTATGAAAGTCAGTCCCCGTCTGACTATTCTACTCGCGTGGCTACACGGCCCGCGGAAGGACCTCGTGCGTCCTTCGGCTTTTTGCGTGCTGCAACACTCAGCACGCTTAGAGTAGCCGTTTACTCTTGAGTGGGATTCCACTTCTCCGTGGCTATCACGTAGGCGTGATTCTGCCGTGACCAGAGTGCTTACTCTCTGTGGTTGACATCTCCGTGTCTCATGAGAGAACTAGTTAATAGTTCCCCTCCCTATCACCTACCCTGCCCTCATGTAGGGGCACTGGGTTACCTCGAATCTACTTGAGGTAGACCACTCATTCAGGGTGGTCTTCTATCTTGAGGTAGACCACTCATTCAGGGTGGTCTTCTATACTTCAGTCTTTGACAGTGGTGATTGAAAATATGGAACGTGAAATAAGTTTAACTGGAATAATATTCAAAGCAATGTATTCCCTTAGTGAATGTAAACACAAAATCCACAAACAATATGTTGCATGATGTATTGCCTGGCATATTTTGCTGCATCTCAAGTCCATACTGCAGAATTATATATCATGTGACGTGAATAGATGAATAATATTTTTGCTGAAATACTTAAAATACATGGTCACTGATATTATTTGAAAGTGCAGCTGGTAACCTTAAACTTGAAAGGAAATCTTTCCTAACTACACAACATTTTTGGAATCGCCTAATTCCAGAGCTTCTTTATATTTGAGCAATCATCTATTTTTCGTCGAAAACAATATACAAAACGCCTTGTCTTTGTTAACTTTATCACCGCAGTTTAACAGAGGTTTGAGAGATAGTGAAGCGTGTAGTTTAATGGCTGCGAATACTCGACCATCTTAAAACAGCAGTAAATCTTTGCTTCCGAACCAGTGATCACATATAAAATAATGGTAGTGGCTACCTTCACTAACATTTTCAATGATGTTTTTTAAAACCTGTGTAAACATCATAAGGTAATAAAGGTGATGGTGACAAAGAAGATGATGATGACGAAGATGATGATGAGGCACAGATAATTGCAGAGGAAGAGTTTGTTGCCACGACTTTTATAGGCACAGGAGGTGGAGAAGGAAATCCAGAATATTCCTTTCTGCTAAGACCTCCGGCTGCTCCTATTACAATGGCTGGTGAGATTGATTATGTTGTACAAGTTTTGTTAAGTCATGTATGTGAGATACGCGGGCTATTCCAAAATCAACCACCTATTCGCTAGTACAAATTTAAACAAATTGCCAATAACATCTAAATACATACAAAAGTTACATACATCACTACATTACTGTCCACATAGTCACCATCTAAATTCAGGCACTTGTCTTACCGTGGCACGAATTTTTCTAACTCTAGTCAAAGAACAGCGCCGCCAGGGTACTTAGCCAGTTGTTGACTCCATCCATGAGCTCCTTGGTGGTGTCAAAGCGCTCGGTAGCCAGCCAGATCTTCATCTAGCCAAAGAGATGATAAACCTTGGTGCCAAGTCCGGGCTGTAAGGAAGGGGGATGGGTTGACAATTTCCCACTTACACTGCTCAAGTAAAGCCTGTGTCCGAGCAGCAGTGTCGGGCCTTGCGTTGTCGTGCAGGATAATGACGCCACTGGTGAGCATTCTGCGCCTTTTGTTTTGGATCGACCTCACAGAACTGTCACTAATAACGTTATCAATGTACACACGACACAATCGACGATAAATCTCGGACGCATTTTGACCTTCTGCTTGAAGAAAACGAATCACATCACGAATTTTACAGCTGGGCGGGAAAAGGGATAACTAGTGTCCATGTTCTATTCGTTCGAGATTTGTGAACCACTGAACAAATGCGACTGTAGGTTGATGTGTAGTGAGCTAAATGACTACTGAATGATGCAAGCAATGAACAGTGTCGCTATTTCAACCGGTTTATTTTTACCAGCCAGTTTTGGAGGTTGATTTTGGAATAGCCCTCGTATATTGATTGTGATATCCAAGTTTATTTAAGTCATCTGTGTGAGATATATTAATTATGATGTACAAGTTATGTTAAGTCATCTGTGTGAGATATATTAATTATGAGGTACAAGTTATGTTAAGTCATCTCTGTGAGAGATATACTAATTATGATGTACAAGTTTTCTTAAGTCATTTCTGTTTTTTAATAAAGTGTATCATCATCATCATCATCATCATCATCATCATCATCATCATCATCATCGTCGTCGTCGTCATCGTCGTCGTCGTCGTCAATCATCATCAATCATCATCAATCATCATCAATCATCATCATCATATGCCATGCATATAAGCGTGGGAGATCATATTTCATCATCTACTTGACGGAACCATGATTTTCTAGGCATCTATAAAGCGGGTCTTTTTTTTTTTTTAACCATTACTTTCCTTGTTAGCAGTGACCATACTAGTTGATGACCATACCCATCGTCTCCAAATAGAGATCCTCTGCCTACCGTGGTGAAATTGGAGATCATAACCCATAACTGTCAGCTGCTCTTCAACTTCATCCAGAACCTGCACCCATGACTACACGTAACCCTTATTGGTGAGGGGGAGGGAGAGGGATAAACGGGCACTCCACCTTGTCCAGGGGTGTCCCGTAGGCTAGCGGAGGGAAGGAGGCATCTTACTTCTCCTTTGATAAGGGATACCCTATCTCGTCACCCAAAAAAATATATCATGTAACTTTAATACCTGGTCTCTAACTATATAATCTTCTTCTGTTCTTGCATCATCATCATCATCACGTGCCATGCCAATAAGCGTGGACGGTCATGTTTCGCCATCTCACACGATCACTAGAGTCGTGGATCAGCTCTCTGTTTTTGTTTCGATTAAGCCACGTGGCCAAGTTATCCGGGTATCTACTTCTTTTGATCACATTTTAAAAGCATAGACCCTCAATCAACTTAAACCAAGCCGATCTGTTATTTGTATCTCCCGACTTACTTAATTACTTACGTAATTAAATTACTTACTTTCAAAAGAGAGGCTACTCTTATAAAAACCATAATGGAGGGAAAAGTCAATGGCAGGCTAATAAGAGGTAGAGAATGATACCAAATAGGAAGATAACATCAAAATATGGACAGAAAACAATACAACCAAATCGGGAGAGAGATTGGCTGTACGCCGACTGATTCTTGGCAGTTCGTGTCCAGGCGATGTCATCTACTCAGATGTCTGTGCTAAGAGGCAAAATAAATGCCTCGGGAGGGAAGGTGGGAGGGGGTGGGGTTCAGAGGGATGGTTAACGGATAGTGTTGAATGCAGGAGGGAGCCTGGCTTATCATACCACAACACTAGTCTGAACCTGGAGATGATGAAGTCACTGCAACATTTCAAGAAATTGGAGCACAGACAACTAATACATGTCGTTATTGTAACACTCACAGAGCATATAGAGAAGGGTGAAGACAGGCATACTTCGTGCAGAGAGTCAAGCTTGAAGTTTAAAAAAAAAAAATAATAATCAGAGATAAGGAATATCAGTTGGGTCTTTTCCTCAGGATATGCTGTTGCAGTGGGAAACGCACAGGTAGATAGATTGGTTGGGTATGCACCGCTGAGGGGAAAGGGAGGGGGGAGTAACCGGTGCTCAATAAGGTGGATGTGGCCAGGTAGCTTTTGAGAAATGTAGAAGAACAGGTACATGACCTAGAGAACAGATAAATGATCTGGAGAAAATAGTGCGGCAGTGTGTTACATGGGGACTGGTCAACACTCAGTACACTCTGAGGAAAGGCCCGATGAACACATAAGCAGATTGCAACTGGCACCATTAGAGTTGGGACTCTATATTTGTTCTTGGAGTTAGTGACGGAGCACCTGTAGGAATGTCAGGAGTGCTGTGATGTTGGTTATTCTTTGAATCCAACTCAACTCAACTTAACTCATGCCAGCCAGCAAGGCACTTGATTATGCTTTTTTCCCGCTAAGAATGAATTAAACACTATATTGCATAAATTGTTTTTCTAAAAGTAAACAGTAATCTATTTTTAATATAAATAATAAAGAAGTTATGCCCTGTTTTGTGACTTTGCAGCTGTAGAAGTGGAAGAGGAATTCGGAACAGAAATGGAAGAGGAAAGTGAGGGTTTGAAAGAAAATCATGAACATGAAAATTACAAGCACACTCAGCATGAAACTGAGGTTGAGGAAACAGAAAAACACCCAGATTTGCTGGCCAGTTACCAAGAAATTAATTCCCATGAAGACGACGGCAGAGATGAAGTAGCCAATGAGAACACAGAAAATTATGGGAGAGTTTCACAGTCATCAAAACATAGTGATAAAATAGAACATGAAGCAGGTGCCGACACAACTGAACGTACGAAACCAAGCAACAAGAGTAACAATAACGATGACGAAGGGGAGAGATCAGAAGAAGGTGACACATTTGTTCTCTAAAGTAGAAGAGCGTTAGCTGCTAGATTTAACTTTCATAGTTTTGCTGTTTTACTAAGTAATTCCCTTTCTTTTCCTCTTCTTTTCGGTATCTTTATTTATGTTTTTATTGAATATACTGACATTATTTATTCAGAATGTAGTATTTTCTTTAGCTGCTTACTAATAACTATTTAACACTAACAATTTATAATTATATTTATATCAAATATATACATCCTTGTAATCACTGCCAAACATATCTTTAACTGACTCACTGCCAAAAAATAAATAGGTTTGGACCAAACATGGTGCGCAATCGAATGAACAGCGAATGAAAACACCTCAGCCCCCTCGCATAACATCTTAACGTGTGCTAACTACGTTTATAACTTCATCATGTGTGGAATTACTTTTCCGTTAGCCAGTTCTCTATTTGTAGGATGATACTTTGTGGCTTCAACTTTCCGTTGGCAAGTGTTACTTATGTAAAATCATCATCTGTGGCCTCAGGTTTCATATGGACGATTTACCCCCAAGTTGCCATAATCCGACTGCCCTCTTGATACTAGTTTGTTAAATGCGCCCGCCTTCCTAGGAGTAATGACTGTAGGTAATTTCTTGTGCAGTCGGCACCATGGTCATCTCTCAGCATATAACTTGCTGATGGTTACTTTAACATACTTTACACATTACACCAACTCGAACACTAGTTAACTCTAACAGGAGCCAACTCAAACAACAGTTAGTTAGGTAGTTAGTTAGTCGACAGATCATCCTCATTGCACATCGAACCATTCAGTCCATAAGTGCTCGGATCCCCTCCTCAACAAATCCCGCAGCGTGTAGCGGCTAACGACACCAGTTCTGTGTTGGTTTATCAATCTTTTTTGGCTTCCTGCGTAGTGTTCTTGTTTGGCCACCCCTCTTTTAATTTGCTGTTCTCGCAGTCTGGCCATGGTTGTAGATTCACAGTCATCACTTGGTTCACGCAAAAGTCTTACTTCTCGTAGAGCATTCAGAATGTCAGCCTGGTCCATGGCGCGTCCGCCCTCCACCGTAGCCTCACCTGCGAGCTTGTCAGCCCGCTCATTTCCTTGTACTCCCGCATGCCCTCGCACGAAGATGAAACTAATCTTTGCCAGCCGAGACCGCTCCAGAGGCATCAACCATTCCCTTCGGATCGACCCCTCCTCTATCCTCTTGATCATGTTCATTGAGTCGCTAAGAAAACATGCCCTAGTAAATGTCTGTGTCTCGAGCCATGTTATTGCTTTACTTACTGCCATGACTTCCATAGTCAGGCTACTTGTGGTTTCAGTGAAAGCACCAGAGTCCTCCTTCACAATTCTCCCTCCGGCCCGAGGCGTAAAGCCCATGAGCTTCTCACATGTCGGACAACCGACCCATCTGTGTAGATGACAGCATCACCGTCTAGCGAATTCTCGTAAATCAACGCTTGTACTTCAGCCTCCATAGCAGCCGGATTTTCTTGTCTGCATTTTCTATCTAGTTGGATGCAAACTGAAAAGGATGTGCAGAAATCTTTTGGCACTTGCACCCACTCCTCGCCAAGTTCTAAGTCCTCAAGTGAACACACCTGTTGAAGAATGTCTTCCGCTTGACCCATCCACGACCGTCCTCTTTTTAACTTGCTGCCCTTCACCTTCATAATTTCACTATGCAGTGGATGTTGTGTGTTTGCATTAACTCCGAGGTATGTGCGTGCTCTGCAAACTTGTATTCTCTCTTCAAACAACAGTTAACTCAGGCACTGTGTATAAGTTTCCCCTATAATGTTCTATACAGACGAATATCAACATTATCAAATACACCACCACTTATTCGACGATCAATTCACAATACACTACATCACAATTTAAAAGCGTAGCTCAATGTAGAGCCATAACCGCTGTATACTTTTCACCATGTCCATGTGGCCGATGGATCAACGCAGACTCTTAACTTGTCTGTCCCCCACTTCCTGTTAGGAAGCGAGTTCCAACGTGTTTCACGTTGTGTGCACAGTGCCCGCCTTTCACGTTCTGGTCTTTACATGCTGACCACCGTCACTGAACTGTGCACGACTCTACACTACCTGTACTCACTAGCCTATGACCTACTTCAGGTCATGGCAGTAATATCATCATCATCATTATGGCTTTACGCTCACTAAGGAATATAAGACTGTAACAATTGTTGTCCACCAGTTACTACTTATTTTTTTGTCTGCTTATGTGGCGAAGGAGTTACAGACGCAATTAGCAATCCCGCATATCCCATTTGAAACACAACTGCGTGCCATTTGGCTGCAGACCGTCTTGCGCTGGTTTTCATACAATAGTATGAGTGCCGGTTGTTCAGAAAGCAACGGCAAACTACTGAACATAAACTTGCCAAGAAATTTCAAACAGCCAAACATGCTGCGGTTGACCGCCTTTTACTTCCTTTTACCTGGACTACTGGGTCTGAGTTATCTCACTACAAGCCCTTATATCCAAAGAATTGCTCATGAGTGCTTGAATTTTGTAGCTATGGCTTTCTGTGAGGTACTGTATCAATCCTCCTTGTTGCCATTTATGGCACGCATGCTAGGTTATTGTAATTACTATTGATTGCTTCCTTCATGGGGGTTGGTAACACGTGGGCATCTATAGGGCACTATTCTGGATTGTCCATTTCAACCCTGCGCATACCCTCCCGGTCACTTCAGTTTCTTGTTTAAAGTTAGTTGCATATCCTTTACAGGACGTCGCAGTTAATAACAGCATTGTTTGGCTATTTGTCATTTCTTGGCAAGTTTACGTTTCTTGGCAATTTTACGTTTCTTGGCAAGTTTACGTTCAGTAGTTTGCCATTACTTTCTGAACGACCGGCACTCATACCATTGTATATGAAAACCAACGCAACGCGTCTGCTGCTAAATCGCCCGCAGCTTTGTTTCGAACGCGGTATGCGGGATTACGAATTTTCTTATATGGCATTTCTATTTCATCATAAAATCGTTTTGTATTTCTTTTGCATTGTTGCTTATTATTGATACATATACATGAATAATTGGTAGATCAATTATTTGCCTTTGATTTGAACATTATAATCCTGTCTGAAATACTCCAATAGCCACTAACTGATTTAAATGTGTCCTCATAAAACACAAGTCCTACTTCATGTTCATGCGAGAGAGAGAGAGAGAGAGAGAGAGAGAGAGAGAGAGAGAGAGAGAGAGAGAGAGAGAGAGAGAGAGAGAGAGAGAGAGAGAGAGAAGGGCAGAATGTTAGACCAACCTGCATGCCCAATTCTTAACCCTTTGAAAATAAAAGTTGTTCGTTCGTTCATGCTTATCACCTCGTGAATGTATTATTGTCTGTTTGTCCGTTATTATTTTACCAGATTCCTTCCACCTCATCTCGCTAATTGCTAGGATATTCATTTTCAACTTTTCCATTTCGTTTACTACATTAACCGTTCCTATGATATTCATTTTCAAATGTTCCATTTCTTTTATTGCTGATATATTCTTTCAGTATATTATTTAGTAATATTGCATTACAAATGGACACCGTTTAAAGAGGCGGGTCTGGCATATCTGCTACTACATCTATGAGAATGGAGATTGAGGCAGTGATGGCAACCACCGTCCGATGGTTGGAGGGCAGCAGTAATGGACTCGCAGTGTGCTTATGAAAGTGAACATTGAAATGTTGCGGGTGGAGTGGCTTGCATTGTTTGACATTACGCAGGTTGCGAGTATATCATGGAGATTCTACCCAAGACATGCACGTATGTGTGGCAATGAACAGGTGGATAGACTGGCTGTTACTGCCCCTTTGAGCGGAGAGCTACTTTGCAGTAAATGACAACCGTAAACTGATTAGAGAAATTAGACCTAGACAGTGAACAGTTTTGGACACGTTATACGAAGAAATAAATTAGAGAACTTGATGACAACCGGCACGATTGCTGGGAAAAGTACAAGTGGGAGGTAGAGAAGTAAATACCTGGATAGCTTGGCCACGTGGTATGGTCGAGACAAGGTCACGGAGCTGATCCACGACTCTGGTGAACGTTCGAGATGGCGAAACATGACCGCCCAAGCGTATCGTCATGGCACTCATGGTAATAATGATGAAGCCTCTCAGGGGGAGGCGGAGAGTACAAATGAACAGACATATTTGGAGGGGCTGGTTCAGAAGGGAGTGAGTTGAAGGCACTCAATGGCACTCAACAATTGAAGAAAAGCCAGTTGGACTTTCAATCATACTGCCACAGGAAGTATCAACACGGGAAGTCTCTGACAGTTCTTGAGGAGGAGTTCGGAGTGTGCGCAGAAATGTTGAGGATAATGATGTCGATTCTGATAAAAAGTATTGACAAAGTATTGTGCCCACTGCGCATGTGTCTTCAAATTCTATGATACACTCGATTACGTAAATTATATTAATTAATAGGTCACCGATTGTGAGAACTGTATGGATTTTTTGCCCTGACCAGGCGGGAGTGCGGGGGAAATGAACAGGCTGATAGGCTGGCAGGGGATGCATCTCATTGACGAGAGAGAGATATGGTCGAGCGCTTGTGGGACCAGGTGGAGAAGGCGGAGGAACAGATTGAGAACTTGTATATGGAAAGAATGATATTGCTAGTGGTTGGCAGGGGTTCTGGAAGAATCTCAAAGCTGAGAGGGAAGACCCGGAGAACTTTCAATCAGATAGCGTTGGGAACGATTAGTAGTGTGACTCTTCACTGGCTGTTGAGCGAGGGGACGAAGCGCGTATGGGAATGTCCTGAGTGCAGTGATATTGGTTCTTAGCTCAATTCAACTCAACTTAAATTATATGAATTAATAGGTTTTATGTGATGTCACGCGGCAAAGTGGTTAGGTCCTCTGCATTGTGTTCAGAATGTTGTGGGGTCAATTTCCGTCTCTGTCATACGGTTCATGAGTGCAGTTTTCTCGGAAACTCCTGGGGGTCATCGCTGGAGCTATAGAGTTTGTGTTTTGTCCGACTTTTTCGGTAAGCCACCCTGTAGTAAAAGACCTAGCCATTGGGACAAACCCGGTGCAATGGAGTTGATCCTCTAGCCTTTACACACCTTTTAAAATATGTTTCATCTTATTGGCAATCTAATTGGGTCGATGTATTATTTCCATATAATGTTAATTCATTATTGTACCCAGTGCATGCATATTTTCAGTCTGATTATATCCAATTTCAGCATAATTTCAGTATTAATATTCGTTAACTGATTCAGCGCCAAACAAAAGGTAGGTTTAGACCAAACATGGGACACATTCAAATGAACAAATATTATAATTGATTTATTTGGTTGTTTCGGGAATTGAGATTTAAATATTGAGCACAACCCACTACTGGCAACGCTGATCGAATTCTGGTATGAACCTAAGGCCTATCCACGTCAATGTGGAAGCACTAATTTAAATAAAAATTAGTGCCTCCATGTTGACGTGGATAGGCCTTAGGTTTATACCAGAATACGATCAGCGTTGCCAGTAGTGGGTTCTGCTCAATATTTAAGTATTATAATATAAATTTCCGTTATCTGAGCAATGAAATTGCGGAAGATACCACGAAACCAAAACAAATAACACGATGAAACAAGTATAGCGATATATCATCCTTCTGTTCAAATTGAAGGTCACATATATTTTCCCTCGGCACTGAATCAGTGAACTTTAACCTAATAAACTATAATCCCTATATAATAGTTTGCTTTGAGTAAGTATGTGGTTTTATTGTCCTAATGTTGAAATTCTTTTGCATGACAAATATGTTTTACAACTTACAGACATGGGGGAGAAAGAAGAAGAGGAAGCAGAAGATGCTGAGATTGTACCAGACTCCAACAGGGAAGAGAATGCAGAGATAGCTACAGACAATAACGATGATGAGGAAAAAGAAATGGAAGAGGACGAGGAAGTAAAATCAGAAACTGAGGATGGGGAACATTTGGATGAGTAACATGAAGATAATTAACCATAACTGAATTTAAAAACAAAAACAATTATTATAGTGAATGGGAAAGAAAAAAAAGAAGAAAAAGCAGCCAAAGTAGATCAGATACTGATAGTTATGGATTTAATCTGTGATATGCCAGTATTTCCCAGTGTTAGTTAGATTAACCTTTTAATTAACCTTTGTTAATGAAATAAATGTACCCACGTATGTTTAAATCCTTCCGTTCCAGGCAATGCATGTGGTGTGGTTTCTCTTCTCCGTGAATCCTAAACATCGTATTACTCATTGTCTTACTTTTTAATTTGGTCAGAGCATACTCAGAAATCTGGCTTCTCTAATGGTCCCTTCCGTGTTGGTTTTATGCAAGATTTTTACAGATTTAGCCTCATTGAAAGTAATTTATACGCTATTGTTGCCTTGAAACATCAGAATATTGAAAGAATTAAAACTATTCCTTAACTGACTCAGTACAGAAGGATAATGTATCGACACATGTGAACTCCAGTTTGGACAGAGGGACGATATATCGCTATACTAGTGTTATTGTGTTATGTATTTTGTTTCGTGGTATCTTAGGCAATTTCAGTGCTCGGTGCATGGAAATGTTCATTATAATACTTATCTTTTTGGGTAGCATGGGTTTGTAAAGAAAAGTACTACAAACCAGTTAAGGTGGTTTGTAACGGGGGGACCTTGTTTTAAAATTTGGTTAGAGTTTAATTATGGTTTTCCTTATCATTATTTATAAAGTAATTTTTGTCAGAGCTCTTCTGCATTTAGAGTTACCTGTGTTTGTTGATTATATATCAAAGTTTTATAAAATTCGAAATCATTATCAGCATCATGTCTCACCCATCATTGGCACCTTGCCGTCTTCACAGACGATAGTTTGTGCTTTAAAAAGACATAATAACTTTTACCTATGGCGGTAGCGAATGTAACTGATAAGGCCAATTCACGCTGTAAATGTCCGTTCACAGTGGGTGCACGTGAACACGTGGTCATTTCCACCGTCATGCACCATCTTACGTCTCACGGTAGCAAGCATCATGTGCCATACTGATAAACGTGGTTGGTTAGGGTTCGCTATACACAGTGATAGGGTTCACAGTACTCCATAATCTTGGGTTTAGGGTTCGCTATACACAGTGATAGGGTTCACAGTACTCCATAATCTTGGGTTACGACTGTTCTTGTTTTAATTATGCCGCATAGCCAAGCCATCCAGATATTTATCTTTTTGTCATCTCATTGCTCTTTTTCTGTGAAGTTTACCAGTTGTCATAGAAAGGCCAAATGGTGGACTGCAAGTAAGATTTAAATATAAGTGAAAGAAGTCATGGAGAATTTCTCCCCAACCGAATCCAAAGAGCATAAGGAGAAAATATTACCAGTCCTGTTTTTGAAACTTAAAAGATAACAAAGAAAGGAAAGAATTTCCAAAAAAAAGGACCTCAGTAATAACCGACACTGCAGAAGCTGGTTGAAGGAGGTCGAATTGTTTTAAATTTTTGTCGTAAATATTGGATTGGATTAGAGCTTATAAATACCTATCTGGCCAATCAACACACTGCATGCAGAGCTTCTCTTCACAAGGGCACTCGCTCTTAAGGGATATGGCAGTTTTCTTAAGTTTAGTTCAGGATGGTTCTGGCCCTTTGAGTCAATACGCTGTCACAGTTTACATCAGGGGTGGCCAACACGAGGCCCGCGGGCCGCATGCGGCCCACCGGGAGTCATGTTGTGGCCCGCGGAGTGGGAAACGACGATGTGGTCGAAGCTGTAGCACGCTTGCTTGTTTACTTTAATTAACAAAAAAAAATTTAAAAAAAAATTAGGTGCGTGGCCCGGCAGGAAATATTATTTCTGAAATTTAGCCCGCCTGCTGAAAAAGTTGGCCATCCCTGGTTTACAGTGTGATAACTTATTTTGTATGGCTTCTCCAACCCGAAGCTGTTCGCACAATGTGGGGTGTCGGGTTTGGTGAGCACAGCCCAACATTCCGCGCTAACAGAAAGCAGGCAGTACCGTCTACTGTCATACGGTAGCTCAGTCATATCTGAAATGTGCCATCACATGTACATTTATGTGTATAAGTTCCTGAAGACAGAAATAGTAAATAGATACTTCCATGCCCCAGATCCTTATGTTGTCACAGAAAAGATGCTTATTATCTCAAAAGTTAATAATCTGTAACCGCTGCATAACTTCTGTGGCATTTCCAATGTTTAAACAAGGCGGTTGTAAAAGTAATGCATTTAGTTAGTTAGCTGACAGATCATCCTCATTGCACATCGATACATTCAGTCCATATGTGCTAGGATCCCCTCCTCAGTAAATCCCGCAGCGTGTAGCGGCTCACGACACCAGTTCTGTGCTGGTGTATTAATCTTCTTTGGCTTCCTGCGTAGTGTTCTTTTTTGGCCACACATCTTTTAACTGATTCAGTGCCAAACAAAAGTAGGTTTGAACCAAACATGGTGCACAATCAAATGATCGAATATAATGCCATTTCCGTTCACTGAGTTTTAAAATTGTGGAAGATGCCACGAAACAAAAATTTAACATTTTGACCCTGGTATGGCGAAATATCGTCCTTCTGTCCAAATGGAAGGTCAAAATTGGCGATTTATTATCCTTTGGCACTGAATCAGTTAACTTGCTATTATCGCAGTCTGACCATGGTTGTAGATTCACACTCATCACTTAGTTCGTGCAAAAGTCTTACTTCTCTTAGAGCATTCAGTATATCCGCCAGGTCCATGGCTCGCCCGCCCTCCACAATAGCCTTAACTGCAAGCCTATCAGTCTGCTTATTTCCTTGTACACCCGCATGCCAAGGCACGAAAATGAAACTAATCTTTACCATCCGTGACCGCTCCAAAGACACTGGATCCAACCCATCTCTATCTTCTTTATCATACTCATTGAGTCATCTAAGAAAGCGTGCCCAAGTGAAGGTCTGTGTCTCGAGCTTTACTTACTGCCATAATTTCCATACTCAGACTACTTATGGTCAAGGCAGAAGTACCAGAATCTTCCTTCACAATCTCCCTCCGGCCTGAGTCGTAAAAGCCTACGAACTTCTCAGCGTCGAACGCCGACCCATCTGTGTAAATGACAGTATCACCCTCTAAAGAGTTCTCGAAGAAGTAATACATTTATTGCATTGCTGTTATGATTTCTCCCATTGGGGAGCACCTGTCTCCTTTAGAGTTTGAAAGACTGAAGTTAGAGGCGTAACTATATGTATATTCCTGATGTTTGTCCGTGGTGTCTTCTTCTTCTTGCATTTCATTCAAGTTTTTATTAAGTCGTGTTGTTAAAACTCCTGAGACATAAGGACATGCATGTGGTGGGGTTTGAAACAGTGTTTACTGTATATTCATTTACTGTTATTTCTTGTATTGTATAATCAGTTCAATAATACTATAATTAGTTGAATAATAATATAATTATTTCAATATTATTGTAATTAGTTCAAGAATGTAAACTTACACTTAATTTATACATTGTATGTAAACAGATTAGCTTACGTAGATGTACAGCATCTGCTAGTATATTTTATCTCTGTCTTGTATTCTCTCTCACTGTCTCTTTTCTCTCTCTCTCTCTCTCTCTCTCTCTCTCTCTCTCTCTCTCTCTTCTCTCTCTCTCTCTTTTCTCTCTCTCTCTCTCTCTCTCTCTCTCTCTCTCTCTCTCTCTCTCCTCTCTCTCTCTCTCTCTCTCTCAGTAAATAACTGCATGTTTATGACCAGGGTCCCCTACATTTCTTCTGAAGTTAATCATATGTAATCTGGTTCAGTTTGTCAGCCTCTTTAAGTACGATGTATATAACAATATTTCTGTTCATTGCAGTTTTGTGTCCACTGTCTTCTTGTATGTTTTTGTGCTGATGACTTTTATTTTACCTGTGAACATTTTGTGACTTTTTATTTCTCTTTGAAAAATAGGATCTATATCAGTTGGGCTTGTAAAGAATGCCTTTCCTTGCACACAGATGTCCCACAGGGGCTGCTGGGTGGGCATCAGTCTTCCATAGATCACACTAGGAGTCTCACAACGCAGTGCACTATCACACCCCAATGCACCCTCATACCACAGTGCACCCTCACACCAAAGTGTACTCTCACATATCAGTACACCCTCACACCACAGTGCAACCTCACACCAAAGTTTACACTCACACCACAGTGCACTTTCACACCACAGTGTACTCTCACATCACAGTGTACCCTCACACTACAGTACAACCTCACACCAAAGTGCACTCTTACACCACAGTGTACTTTCACACCACAGTGCATCCTCACACCAAAGTGCACTCTCACATCACAATGCACCCTCGCACCCAAGTGCATTCTCACATCACAATGCATTCTCACATCACAGTGCACCCTCACATCACAGTGCATTCTCACATCACAGTGCACAAACCCCCATAGCATCGAAGATGGTGCTATGTATCACATGTTACAAATATTTTGTGTGGGTTGTTGTTCATATTTTGAGATGTGACCTTGACTGTGACCTAGTTGTTCTGCTCTATTCAATGTTGAGCTGCCGATGGAGTTTTCACGTCTGCAACTGCACACTAGTACTTCCAATATTTTGCCCTTATCTGAGAAAGCTCGTCCCCGTGAGACTGGTTGGGGTCTGTTGACAGTAAAGTACCTCAAACCCAAGCGGGAAACACTACCAACCCTGACCTA
>JACEFZ010014051.1:0-104347 GCA_014155875.1 Cepaea nemoralis
TTTTAAATCCTTCAAACCCCTTTTTAACCCCTTTTTCCAACCCTATCCAAAAACCCTTCCTTTCACCTTCAAATACCTGTCTTAAAAATCCACTCCCTATCAATCACCTTCTCATATCAATCATCCTATCAATCAACCTAGCAAGCCACCTAGCAATCCACCTATCAATGAACCTGTCTCTCATCTACCCATCAATCCACCTGTCTCTCAATCCACCTATCAACCCACCTGTCCATTAATGAACCTATCAATCTACCTATCAATCTACCTGTCTCTCAATCCACCTATCAATCTACCTGTCTATCAATCATCCTATCAATCTACCTGTCTCTCAATCATCCTATCAATCTACCTGTCTCCCAATCATCCTATCAATCTACCTGTCTCTCAATCCACCTATCAATCTACCTGTCTCTCAATCATCCTATCAATCCACCTGTCTCTCAATCCACCTATCAATCTACCTGTCTATCAATCATCCTATCAATCAACCTATCAATCACCTGTCTATCATCATCCTATCATCAACCTATCAATCTACCTGTCGATCATCATACTATCAATCAACCTATCAATCAACCTAGCAATCCACCTATCAATGAACCTGTCTCTCAATCTACCCATCATCCAACTGTCTCTCAATCCACCTATCAATCTACCTGTCCATCAATGAACCTATCAATCTACCTGTCTCTCAATCATCCTATCAATCTACCTGTCTCTCAATCATCCTATCAATCTACCTGTCTCTCAATCCACCTATCAATCTACCTGTCTATCATCATCCTATCAATCTACCTGTCTCTCAATCATACTATCATCTACCTGTCTCTTAATCCACCTATCAATCTACCTGTCTCTCAATCATCCTATCAATCCACCTGTCTCTTAATCCACCTATCAATCTACCTGTCTATCAATCATCCTATCAATCAACATATCAATCTACCTGTCTATCAATCATCCTATCAATCACCCTGTCTCACAATCCACCTATCAATCTACCTGTCTATCAATCAACCTATCAATCAACACTAGCAATCAACCTGTCTATCAATCATCCCTATCAATCAACCTATCAATCAACCTAGCAATCAACCTGTCTATCAATCATCCTATCAACCCACCTGTCCATCAATGAACCTATCAACCCCCCTGTCTATCAATCATCCTATCAATCTACCTGTCTCTCATCATCCTAATCAATCTACCTGTCTCTCAATCCACCTATCAATCTACCTGTCTCTCAATCATCCTATCAATCCACCTGTCTCTCAATCCACCTATCAATCTACCTGTCTATCAATCATCCTATCAATCAACCTATCAATCAACCTGTAAATCAATCATCTTATCAATCAACCTATCAATCAACCTAGCAATCAACCTGTCTATCAATCATCCTATCAATCCACCTATCAATCAACCTAGCAATCAACCTGTCTATCAATCATCCTATCAATCCACCTGTCTCTCAATCATCCTATCAATCTACCTGTCTATCAATCATCCTATCAATCCACCTGTCTCTCAATCCACCTATCAATCTACCTGTCTATCATCACCTATCATCACCTATCAATCACCTGTCTATCAATCATCCTATCAATCAACCTATCATCAACCTGTCTATATCAATCATCCTATCAATCAACCTAGCAATCACCTGTCTATAAATCATCCTATCAATCCCACCTGTCTCTCATCAACCTATCAATCTACCTGTCTATCATCATCCGATCAATCCACCTGTCTCTCAATCCACATATCATCTACCTGTCTATCAAATCAACCTATCAATCAACCTAGCAATCAACCTGTCTATCAATCATCCTATCAATACAACCTATCAATCAACCTAGCAATCAACCTGTCTATCATCATCCTATCAAATCCACCTATCAATCAACCTGTCTATCAATCATCCTATCAATCATCCTATCAATCAACCTGTCTATCAATCATCCTATCAATCATCCTATTAATCAACCTATCAATCAACCTATATATCAACCTGTCTATCAATCATCCTATCAATCTACCTGTCTCTCAATCATCCTATCAATCTACCTGTCTCTCAATCATCCTATCAATCTACCTGTCTCTCAATCCACCTATCAATCTACCTGTCTCTCAATCATCCTATCAATCCACCTGTCTCTCAATCCACCTATCAATCTACCTGTCTATCAATCATCCTATCAATCAAACCTATCAATCAAACCTGTCCTATCAATCATCCTATCAATCAACCTATCAATCTACCTGTCTATCAATCATCCTATCAATCACCTATCAATCAACCTAGCAATCCACCTATCAATGAACCTGTCTCTCAATCTACCCATCAATCCCACCTGTCTCTCAATCCACCTATCAATCTACACTGTCCATCAATGAACCTATCAATCTACCTGTCTCTCAATCATCCTATCAATCTACCTGTCTCTCAATCCACCTATCAATCTACCTGTCTATCAATCATCCTATCAATCTACCTGTCTCTTAATCATACTATCAAACTACCTGTCTCTTAATCCACCTATCAATCTACCTGTCTCTCAATCATCCTATCAATCTACCTGTCTCTCAATCCACCTATCAATCAACCTGTCTATCAATCATCATATCAATCCACCTATCAATCAACCTGTCTATCAATCATCCTATCAATCATCCTATCAATCAACCTGTCTATCAATCATCCTATCAATCAACCTATCAATCAACCTATCAATCAACCTGTCTATCAATCATCCTATCAGTCTACCTGTCTCTCAATCATCCTATCAATCTACCTGTCCATCAATGAACCTATCAATCTTCCTGTCTCTCAATCATCCTATCAATCTACCTGTCTCTCAATCCACCTATCAATCTACCTGTCTATCAATCATCCTATCAATCTACCTGTCTCTTAATCATACTATCAATCTACCTGTCTCTTAATCCACCTATCAATCTACCTGTCTCTCAATCATCCTATCAATCTACCTGTCTCTCAATCCACCTATCAATCAACCTGTCTATCAATCATCCTATCAATCCACCTATCAATCAACCTGTCTATCAATCATCCTATCAATCATCCTATCAATCAACCTGTCTATCAATCATCCTATCAATCATCCTATCAATCAACCTATCAATCAACCTATCAATCAACCTGTCTATCAATCATCCTATCAGTCTACCTGTCTCTCAATCATCCTATCAATCTACCTGTCTCTCAATCCACCTATCAATCAACCTGTCTATCAATCATCCTATCAATCCACCTATCAATCAACCTGTCTATCAATCATCCTATCAATCATCCTATCAATCAACCTGTCTATCAATCATCCTATCAATCATCCTATCAATCAACCTATCAATCAACCTATCAATCTACCTGTCTCTCAATCCACCTATCAATCTACCTGTCTATCAATCATCCTATCAATCTACCTGTCTCTCAATCATACTATCAATCTACCTGTCTCTTAATCCACCTATCAATCTACCTGTCTCTCAATCATCCTATCAATCCACCTGTCTCTCAATACACCTATCAATCTACCTGTCTATCAATCATCCTATCAATCAACCTATCAATCTACCTGTCTATCAATCATCCTATCAATCAACCTATCAATCAACCTAGCAATCAACCTATCAATCATCCTATCAATCAACCTATCAATCAACCTAGCAATCCACCTATCAATGAACCTGTCTCTCAATCTACCCATCAATCCACCTGTCTCTCAATCCACCTATCAACCCACCTGTCCATCAATGAACCTATCAATCTCTCTATCAATCCACCTGTCTCTCAATCCACCTATCAACCCACCTGTCCATCAATCATCCTATCAATCTACCTGTCTATCAATCATCCTATCAATCTACCTGTCTCTAAATCATCCTATCAATCTACCTGTCTATCAATCATCCTATCAATCCACCTGTCTCTCAATCAACCTATATATCAACCTGTCTATCAATCATCCTATCAATCTACCTGTCTCTCAATCATCCTATCAATCTACCTGTCTCTCAATCATCCTATCAATCTACCTGTCTCTCAATCCACCTATCAATCTACCTGTCTCTCAATCATCCTATCAATCCACCTGTCTCTCAATCCACCTATCAATCTACCTGTCTATCAATCAACCTATCAATCACCTAATCAATCAACCTGTCTATCAATCATCCTATCAATCAACCTATCAATCAACCTAGCAATCAACCTGTCTATCAATCATCCTATCAATCCACCTATCAATCAACCTGTCTATCAATCATCCTATCAATCATCCTATCAATCAACCTGTCTATCAATCATCCTATCAATCATCCTATCAATCAACCTATCAATCAACCTATATATCAACCTGTCTATCAATCATCCTATCAATCTACCTGTCTCTCAATCATCCTATCAATCTACCTGTCTCTCACTAGCTCAATAATCATCAATCTACCTGTCTCTCAAATCCACCTATCAATCTACCTGTCTCTCAATCATCCTATCAATCCACCTGTCTCTCAATCCACCTATCAATCTACCTGTCTATCAATCATCCTATCAATCAACCTATCAATCAACCTGTCTATCAATCATCCTATCAATTAACCTATCAATCTACCTGTCTATCATCATCCTATCAATCAAACTATCAATCAACCTAGCAATCCACCTATCAATGAACCTGTCTCTCAATCTACCCATCAATCCACCTGTCTCTCAATCCACGCTATCAATCTACCTGTCGCCATCAATGAACCTATCAATTACCTGTCTCTCAATCATCCTATCAATCTACCTGTCTCTCAACCACCTCTCTCAATCCACCTATCAATCTACCTGTCTTCAATCATCCTATCAAACCACCTGTCTCTAATCACCTATCAATCTACCTGTCTCTTAATCCACCTATCAATCTACCTGTCTCCAATCACCTTCTATCAATCATCTACCTATCATCAAATCAACCTACAATCAACCTGTCTATCAATCATCCTATCAATCCACCTATCAATCAACCGTCTATCAATCATCCTATCAATCATCCTATCAATCAACCTGTCTATCAATCTTCATCTATCTATCAATCATCCTATCAATCACCTATCAATCCACCTATCAATCACCTGTCTATCAACACCTATCAATCAACCTATCAATCACCTGTCCATCATCCCAAAAACCTATCAATCAACCTAAACAACCTATCAATCATCCTATCAATCAACCTATCAATCAACCTGTCTATCCACCTATCAATCACCTGTCTCTCAATCTAACCATCAATCCACCTGTCTATCAATCACTATCAACCCACCTGTCCATCAATGAACCTATCAATCTCTTCTATCAATCACCTGTCTCTCAATCCACCTATCAACCCACCTTCCATCAATCATCCTATCAATCTACCTGTCTATCAATCATCCTATCAATCTACCTGTCTCTCACATCCTATCAACCTGTCTTCAATCATCTACATCAATCCCCTTCAATCAATCTCTATCAATCTACCTGTCTCTCAATCATCCTATCAATCCACCTGTCCCTCAATCATCCTATCAATCTACCTGTCTATCAATCATCCTATCAATCCACCTGTCTCTCAATCACCTATCAATCTACCTGTCTATCAATCATCCTATCAATCAACCTATCAATCAACCTGTCTATCAATCATCCTATCAATCCCCTATCAATCACCTATCAACTCCATCCTATCAATCACCTATCAATCAACCTGTCATAACATTCTATCAATCAACCTATCAATCAACCTAGCAATCACCTGTCATCAATCATCCTATCAATCAACCTCTCTCAACTCCATCAACTACACTGTCATTTATCATCCTATCAATCCCCTGTCTCTCATCCACCTATCAATCTACCTGTCTATCAATCAACCTATCAATCAACCTATCAATCACCTATCATATCATCATCCTTAATCACCTATCAATCACCTGTCTATCAATCATCCTATCAATCACCCTATCAATCAACCTAGCAATCAACCTGTCTATCAATCATCCTATCAATCACCTGTCTCTCATCAACCTATCAATCTACCTGTCTATCAATCACCTATCAATCCACTGTCTCTCAATCCCCTATCATCACCTATCAATCAACCTATCAATCCAACTCTATCAACAACCTGTCTATCAATCATCCTATCAACCCACCTTCCATCAAAACCAAACACCCTTATCAATCAACCTTCTCTCAATCATCCTATCATCTACCTGTCTCTAATCTCCTATCAATCTACCTGTCCTCATATCCTATCAATCAATCCTTCCTAATCATCCTACAATCACCTGTCTTCAATCATCCTATCAATCACCTGTCTATCAACCTATCAATCTACCTGTCTATAATCATCTATCAATCCACCTGTCTCACAATCCACCTATCAATCTACCTGTCTATCAATCAACCTATCAATCAACCTAGCAATCAACCTGTCTATCAATCATCCTATCAATCAACCTATCAATCAACCTAGCAATCAACCTGTCTATCAATCATCCTATCAACCCACCTGTCCATCAATGAACCTATCAACCCACCTGTCTATCAATCATCCTATCAATCTACCTGTCTCTCAATCATCCTATCAATCTACCTGTCTCTCAATCCACCTATCAATCTACCTGTCTCTCAATCATCCTATCAATCCACCTGTCTCTCAATCCACCTATCAATCTACCTGTCTCTCAATCATCCTATCAATCCACCTGTCTCTCAATCCACCTATCAATCTACCTGTCTATCAATCATCCTATCAATCAACCTATCAATCAACCTGTCTATCAATCATCCTATCAATCAACCTATCAATCTACCTGTCTATCAATCATCCTATCAATCAACCTATCAATCAACCTAGCAATCCACCTATCAATGAACCTGTCTCTCAATCTACCCATCAATCCACCTGTCTCTCAATCCACCTATCAATCTACCTGTCCATCAATGAACCTATCAATCTACCTGTCTCTCAATCATCCTATCAATCTACCTGTCTCTCAATCCACCTATCAATCTACCTGTCTATCAATCATCCTATCAATCTACCTGTCTCTTAATCATACTATCAATCTACCTGTCTCTTAATCCACCTATCAATCTACCTGTCTCTCAATCATCCTATCAATCTACCTGTCTCTCAATCCACCTATCAATCAACCTGTCTATCAATCATCCTATCAATCCACCTATCAATCAACCTGTCTATCAATCATCCTATCAATCATCCTATCCATCAACCTGTCTATCAATCATCCTATCAATCATCCTATCAATCAACCTATCAATCAACCTATCAATCAACCTGTCTATCAATCATCCTATCAGTCTACCTGTCTCTCAATCATCCTATCAATCTACCTGTCTCTCAATCCACCTATCAATCTACCTGTCTATCAATCATCCTATCAATCTACCTGTCTCTCAAACATACTATCAATCTACCTGTCTCTTAATCCACCTATCAATCTACCTGTCTCTCAATCATCCTATCAATCCACCTGTCTCTCAATCCACCTATCAATCTACCTGTCTATCAATCATCCTATCAATCAACCTATCAATCTACCTGTCTATCAATCATCCTATCAATCAACCTATCAATCAACCTAGCAATCAACCTATCAATCATCCTATCAATCAACCTATCAATCAACCTAGCAATCCACTTATCAATGAACCTGTCTCTCAATCTACCCATCAATCCACCTGTCTCTCAATCCACCTATCAACCCACCTGTCCATCAATGAACCTATCAATCTCTCTATCAATCCACCTGTCTCTCAATCCACCTATCAACCCACCTGTCCATCAATCATCCTATCAATCTACCTGTCTATCAATCATCCTATCAATCTACCTGTCTCTCAATCATCCTATCAATCTACCTGTCTATCAATCATCCTATCAATCCACCTGTCTCTCAATCATCCTATCAATCTACCTGTCTCTCAATCATCCTATCAATCCACCTGTCCCTCAATCATCCTATCAATCTACCTGTCTATCAATCATCCTATCAATCCACCTGTCTCTCAATCCACCTATCAATCTACCTCTCTATCAATCATCCTATCAATCAACCTATCAATCAACCTGTCTATCAATCATCATATCAATCAACCTATCAATCAACCTATCAATCATCCTATCAATCAACTTATCAATCAACCTGTCTATCAATCATCCTATCAATCAACCTATCAATCAACCTAGCAATCAACCTGTCTATCAATCATCCTATCAATCCACCTGTCTCTCAATCATCCTATCAATCTACATGTCTATCAATCATCCTATCAATCCACCTGTCTCTCAATCCACCTATCAATCTACCTGTCTATCAATCAACCTATCAATCAACCTATCAATCAACCTGTCTATCAATCATCCTATCAATCAACCTATCAATCAACCTGTCTATCAATCATCCTATCAATCAACCTAGCAATCAACCTGTCTATCAATCATCCTATCAATCCACCTGTCTCTCAATCAACCTATCAATCTACCTGTCTATCAATCATCCTATCAATCCACCTGTCTCTCAATCCACCTATCAATCTACCTGTCTATCAATCAACCTATCAATCAACCTAGCAATCAACCTGTCTATCAATCATCCTATCAATCAACCTATCAATCAACCTAGCAATCAACCTGTCTATCAATCATCCTATCAACCCACCTGTCCATCAATGAACCTATCAACCCACCTGTCTATCAATCATCCTATCAATCTACCTGTCTCTCAATCATCCTATCAATCTACCTGTCTCTCAATCCACCTATCAATCTACCTGTCTCTCAATCATCCTATCAATCCACCTGTCTCTCAATCCACCTATCAATCTACCTGTCTATCAATCATCCTATCAATCAACCTATCAATCAACCTGTCTATCAATCATCTTATCAATCAACCTATCAATCAACCTAGCAATCAACCTGTCTATCAATCATCCTATCAATCCACCTATCAATCCACCTATCAATCAACCTGTCTATCAATCATCCTATCAATCATCCTATCAATCAACCTGTCTATCAATCATCCTATCAATCATCCTATCAATCAACCTATCAATCAACCTATCAATCAACCTGTCTATCAATCATCCTATCAATCATCCTATCAATCAACCTGTCTATCAATCATCCTATCAATCATCCTATCAATCCACCTATCAATCAACCTGTCTATCAATCATCCTATCAATCAACCTATCAATCAACCGGTCTATCAATCATCCTATCAATCATCCTATCAATCAACCTATCAATCAACATATCAATCAACCTGTTTATCAATCATCCTATCAATCAACCTATCAATCAACCTAGCAATCAACCTATCAATCATCCTATCAATCACCTATCAATCAACCTAGCAATCCACCTATCAATGAACCTGTCTCTCAATCTACCCATCAATCCCACCTGTCTCTCAATCCACCTATCAACCCACCTGTCCATCAATGAACCTATCAATCTACCTATCAATCTACCTGTCTATCAATCATCCTATCAATCTACCCTTTCTCTCAATCTACCCATCAATCCACCTGTCTCTCAATCCACCTATCAATCTACCTGTCTATCAATCATCCTATCAATCTACCTGTCTCTCAATCTACCCATCAATCCACCTGTCTCTCAATCCACCTATCAATCTACCTGTCTATCAATCATCCTATCAATCTACCTGTCTCTCAATCATCCTATCAATCCACCTGTCTCTCAATCCACCTATCAATGTACCTGTCTATCAATCATCCTATCAAACAACCTATCAATCAACCTGTCTATCAATCATCCTATCAATCAACCTATCAATCAACCTAGCAATCAACCTGTCTATCAATCATCCTATCAATCCACCTATCAATCAACCTGTCTATCAATCATCCTATCAATCATCCTATCAATCAACCTGTCTATCAATCATCCTATCAATCATCCTATCAATCAACCTATCAATCAACCTGTCAATCAACCTGTCTATCAATCATCCTATCAATCATCCTATCAATCAACCTGTCTATCAATCATCCTATCAATCATCCTATCAATCCACCTATCAATCAACCTGTCTATCAATCATCCTATCAATCAACCTATCAATCAACCGGTCTATCAATCATCCTATCAATCATCCTATCAATCAACCTATCAATCAACCTATCAATCAACCTGTCTATCAATCATCCTATCAATCCACCTATCAATCAACCTGTCTATCAATCATCCTATCAATCAACCTATCAATCAACCTAGCAATCAACCTATCAACCATCCTATCAATCAACCTATCAATCAACCTAGCAATCCACCTATCAATGAACCTGTCTCTCAATCTACCCATCAATCCACCTGTTTCTCAATCCACCTATCAACCCACCTGTCCATCAATGAACCTATCAATCTACCTATCAATCTACCTGTCTATCAATCATCCTATCAATCTACCTGTCTCTCAATCTACCCATCAATCCACCTGTCTCTCAATCCACCTATCAATCTACCTGTCTATCAATCATCCTATCAATCTACCTGTCTCTCAATCATCCTATCAATCTACCTGTCTCTCAATCCACCTATCAATCTACCTGTCTCTCAATCATCCTATCAATCTACCTGTCTCTCATTCCACCTATCAATCTACCTGTCTCTCAATCATCCTATCAATCCACCTATCAATCTACCTGTCTATCAATCATCCTATCAATCAACCTATCAATCAACCTAGCAATCAACCTATCAATCATCCTATCAATCAACCTAGCAATCCACCTATCAATCATCCTATCAATCAACCTATCAATCAACCTAGCAATCCACCTATCAATGAACCTGTCTCTCAATCTACCCATCAATCCACCTGTCTCTCAATCCACCTATCAACCCACCTGTCCATCAATGAACCTATCAATCTACCTGTCTATCAATCAATGTATCATTTCACCTATCAATACACCAGTCCATCGACAGGTATCACCAGTACTTCTGGAACAAGACACGCTGTAGAAATTGCCACATCAGGAAAGCAATACTCTGACTGGCCGCCTGTCGGAGCTTCGATACTAGGCCAATTGCCAACCAAGGCTTAGGGTCTGGTCTGCCCTGCTATGACCTTTAGTCTTTAGATTGCATTTCCTCACGCTAGGATAAAGCGTATACTCTCCCATTTGAGCTACTCCACCCGAAGCCGTTGGCACAATGTGGGGTGTCGGGTTTGGTGAGCACCGCCTAACATTGGGTACTAACATAATCAGGCAGTACGGTCTACTGTCATACGGTAGCTCAGTCATATCTGACTAAGACCCAACATTCGGTGATAACAGAAAGTAGGCAGTACGGTCTACTGTCATACGGTAGCTCAGTCATATCTGACTAAGACCCAACATTCGGTGATAACAGAAAGTAGGCAGTACCGTTTACTGTCATACGGTAGCTCAGTCATATCTGACTAAGACCCAACATTCGGTGATAACAGAAAGTAGGCAGTACCGTTTACTGTCATACGGTAGCTCGGTCATATCTGACTAAGACCCAACATTCGGTGATAACAGACAGTAAGCAGTACCGTTTACTGTCATACGGTAGCTCAGTCATATCTGACTAAGACCCAACATTCGGTGATAACAGACAGTAAGCAGTACCGTTTACTGTCATACGGTAGCTCAGTCATATCTGACTAAGACCCAACATTCGGTGATAACAGACAGTAGGCAGTACCGTTTACTGGCATACAGTAGTTCGGTCATATCTGACTAAGACCCAACATTTGGTGATAACAGACAGTAGGCAGTACCGTTTACTGTCATACAGTAGTTCGGTCATATCTGACTAAGACCCAACATTCGGTGATAACAGACAGTAGGCAGTACCGTCTATTGTCATACAGTAGCTCGGTCATATATGACTAATACCCAACATTCGATGCTAACAGAAGCAGGTAGTTCCGTCTACTGTCATACGGTAGCTCAGTCATATCTGATTAAAATCCAACATTCTGTGCTAACAGAAAGTAGGCAATACGGTCTACTTTCATACGGTAGCTCAATCATATCAGACTAAGACCAAACATTCGGTGCTAACAGAAGCAGGGAGCCCTGTCTTCTTTCATACGGTAGCTCGGTCATATCTCACAAGACCCGACAGAAGCACGCAACTAACGTGTTTATATTTCAACTGGCAGACTCGGTAGCGCTGTACCTAAACACTCGCCGGCTGACGAGGTCCTGGGTTCGATCCGTAGCTGGACGATTTCAATTTTTTTTTCTTTCCAAAACTAACTTGGGTTTCCACGCCGGGTCAGCCTAAAATAAGTACCAAGAATATTTTGGGAAATAAAAGCTGCCAGTGTGATACTGACCTCATCACGCACCCAGTGCCGATTGGTGTAAACAAAAAAATGGCTTTTGCACCATGTGCCCGATATTTCTGAAGACATTACCAGTTTCACATTCCGATTAATTAGTTAATCCCATTTTCCCCATTTACGCACTTTAATGGATTAATAATGAATTTCCTTCCACATGTTACACTAGCAACAAAGCCACCAGCGTTACATCTAATTAACACAGCTAAATCCACCCTATTGTCCCTATTTCCCAATCACATTTTCCACATAATTCAAATACTCGTATTTCACGTTTTTTTTTCCTTTGTCGTCGGTCATTTTATTTTCTGCAGCTTGCGAACTTTACATTTGCTTACGTGTTATTGTTTTTGTTTTTTTTTTCGCCAGCCAATCACCAACAATTTGTATTATTTTTCTAATTCGGATTTGTTGTTTCTCAATGGCCTTGGAGATAGGGGCGGGACTAGAGAATGTTGTAGGTCACTACTGTATCAATGTATTTTGTGAGCTCTACCAAAAACGGTTGGGCGGGTGTATTAGGGACAGTCAACGCGGTTTCGCAATTCCGACAACCCAGGTTAGAAGTTAGGCCCATAATAATTCGTGCTCCACTCATACACTTCCTGGACCTACAAGCATGTATCTCCATACTGAACCTTCATTCACCGACGAATTTCTAAGGTTTCACAGCTTTCACTGATTTAAAAAAAAAAAAAACGGATAACAGAAAGCTGCTCCTCTTTGGTGCAAGTCAAAAGTGGGGCGGCCATCTTTAAACTGTCCTTATGGCGTCACTGTGTTTGTCTGCGCCGTGATGTCACGTGCTTAGCACTTTTGATATCCTTAACAACAACATTGACAGGCTACAATGGCATGGTTATTGTAATTTCTTTCACACTTGTAATGTTTTCTTTAGAAGGCCCCTAGTACAATCTCAAGCGTAAATACCTGTAGATGGTAAGCAATCTGCTGTAAACAATAACCCTAACAGATAAAACCACACAATCAATCAGGTGCCGTCTCCACAATGAATGTTGGCTGCAATGGATCTCTAACACTGTCTGTCTCTCACCTTGATTGTTAATCAATCAGGTGCCGTCTCCACATTGCAAGTTGGCTGCAATGGATCTCAAACACTGTTTGTCTCTCATCTAGTTTGTACATTCTGTTAGATTGATGTTCGTCCATCGTTTGATGTTATCTTCCCACTTGTATCGTTGTCTGCCTCTTGTTCTCTTGCCTTCAACTTTGCCCTCCGGTATGATTTTTATAAAAGTGTTGTGTCTTTTAAAGTGGCCGATAATATTTCACTTGCTTCTGTTTTATTTCTTTCATCAACTCTCTTTTCATTCCTAGGTTTTCTAAACAATCCTGCATTTTATTGTTTTTGTTTCAACAAAATTCGACTTATTTTTGTGTTCGATTTTCTAATTGATTGTTGAATATCCAAGCGCCGTGTGTCCATTATTTTAGTATTGATTATACATACCATTTGACACCTACTCATTTTAATGCGTTGTTAATCTCACTTTTTTTCGCATATCCTTTACAGGACATCGCTGTCACCACCAGCTATTTTACCACTAGTTGTTGATTTCTTGGCAAGATTACGCTCAGTAGTTTGCCATTGATTTCTGAGCGGCCGGCTCACTTATCCCGTAAGTCACCAACGCGACGAGAACCGCTTCCAATTCGCGCTCGCTTCATTGCCTTACATGGTTAAACGGGATTACGGGGAAAGTCTAGATGTTAATAATACTTATTTCATGATATTGAAAGCATTTTTGGGCATTCCTATTATCTTTTTGATTTCTGTTTCATTCCTGCCATCATCTGGTATTTCATGTCCAAGATAGGGGAAACTTGTTACTTGTTTTAGTATCTCCCAGTTTACTGTGATGTTCACGATAGGAGAAAACGTGTTACTTGTTCTAGTATCTCCCCGATTAGACAAATCTATGTAGGTACATAAAGATTTCGTTAAATCTGTGAGAAACGCATGTAAGAAGGAGACTAACAATATGTTAAGGTCATGAGAAGAACGTCTTGCGTTGGTTTTTAATGAAATGGAATGGGTGCCGGTCGTTCAGAAAGCAATAGCAAAATAGTAAATACTGAACGTAAACTTGCTCAGGAATCACGAACAGCCAAAAGAGATTGGTGTTGACTGCTACGTCCTGTAAGATATGCAGCTAACATGAGAAGAGAGACGTTGGAAAATACAGTCATGGCTGGGAAGACCAGCAGTAAAAGAGACAGGCCAAGAGAAATCATGCTGGAAGGAGTAAAACTGGTAGCATGGAGGATTATCATCAACATAGTTGTCATAGCGCAAAGGGCCCAGGCGTGTGGAGATGCGCGAACGAGAACGCCAGTTGGTATGGCTGTTGGTGATGATTTTGTTTTTCTTGATAGGAGAGTGCTGTGGTTCTTCTTCTTCTTCTTCTTCTTCTTCTTCTTCTTCTTCTTCTTCTTCTTCTTCTTCTTCTTCTTCTTCTTCTTCTTCTTCTTCTGCTTCTTCTCCTCCTCCTCCTCGTCCTCATCTTCCTCCTCCTCCTCCTCCTCCTTCTTCTTCTTCTTCCTCTTCTTCTTCTTCTTCTTCTTCTTCTTCTTCTCTTCTTCTTTCTTCTTCTTCTTCTTCTGCTTCTTCTTCTTCTTCTTCTTCTTCTTCTTCTTCTTCTTCTTCTTCTTCTCTTTCTGATCTTTTTCCAGTCTATTCAATTTTTCTTTTTCATGTTGTTGCTCGTCTTCTTTTTCCTCCTCCTCTCCCTCTTCCTTCTTCCCCACCCCGACCAGTCCGCTTTCTTCTTCTTCTTCTTCTTCTTCTTCTTCTTCTTCTTCTTCTTCTTCTTCTTCTTCTTCTTCTTCTTTTTCTTCTTCTTGAATGGTAATCAGAATAACACAAGCATCAATATAAGGATTTACCAAAGTACGGTGATTTTTACCCCGCACAAAGCCAGGGCAATCAGTAGGAGTTTTACAGCACCGGGGACACACCACAAACAACGTCTACATAATCCCCGAGTCGGTGCAGCCGCACGTGCTCTCACACGGCACGCGGGAGGCCGCCTGGCTTTTGTTGGGGGTGGCTGGCTGGCTTAAGCGAGGCTGGTAGATATTAGCCTGACCCGGGCAAGGTCACTGTGTCCTGGGTGAGTGCGTGTGTCGGCTTCGGTATGTCTTGTTTGGGTTGCAGGATGTGTAGCGCTGGGTGAAAACACAGCGCAACCAGTGTACTTTGCTCTGTGTCATCATCATCATCATTATCCAGTGCCTTGCCGGCTGGTGTAGGGCAATCGTGCCTCTCCGCAAACTGCAATCTCCGACGGCATGGATAAATTCGTGTATTGACTCCCTTCCGTGCCATGAGACAAGATTTTAAGGAATTTTCTCACGCTGTCTTCCTCTATCTCTCTGTCCACAAATCTTTCCGGTTGTCACAACATGCTCCAGTTATTGCCTTCTCATAATGTGGCCAAAACATGATGGCTGATTCTCTCTTGTGTGTGTGATAAGTTGTCTTTACGTCTTTTTCTTTCTTCGCATATCCTATTACATGACATAGCCGTCAACTTCAGCATTTTACCGCTGTATGTTGATTTCTTGGCAAGATTACGCTCAGTAGTTTGCCATTGATTTTTGAGCGGCCGGCTCACATATCCTGTAAGTAACGGGCGCGGCGAGAACCGCTACCGATTCTCGCGCAGCCGAGTTTGCTCACATGTATAAACGGGATTACGGAGAAAGTGGCTAACCTCTAGGCCGGGGAAACCGGCCTTTGCGACTTAGCTGCCCTTAAAACATCCAGAATGCTCATTTTGACTGTCCAATTAATTTTCAGCAATCTTCTATTAAACCAAAACTTCAAGGCGTGGTTATGTCTGTGTACTGGACGATTATTCAAATAGGCAATGAATGAATCACCAGTAAACGAGAAGTAGATTGTGAGCTTTGCTAGAACAAGATTACACATAACAAAATGGACGTTGCGGCTAAAGCCTTCGTCAGCACAGAACAAACAAACAGAAGCCGACACACAACTGCATGAAAAACACTACATGAAAGTATTAAGGTTACGTATCTGTATCTTCGTTTGGCTGAAAACATCTTGAGTGACCGAGGCGTTTGATGACTATTAGTGGAATTTAAACGGATATGTGGTTCAAGCGGGTCAATCAAGCGGGATTATTCAAATAGATTAGTCAGAGCACAGCTGGCGGGGTGGGTAGCACGCTTAGCCTGCCTGGGTGTTGGTCTCAGGTTTGAATTCGCTTCAAGGCGGGTTTTTAACTGATTCAGTGCCAAACAATAAGAAAGTTTGGACACAAATATGGCACATAATCAAATGAACAAGTATAATGAAAATTACTATTTACTGAGCATTGGAATTACAGAAGATACCACGAAACAAAACAAATAACATGACGACCCTAGTAGTGCGATATATCGTCCTTCTGTCCAGATGGGTAGACACATGTAGCGATGTGCGAGGGTGTTTCAAATGAAAACCTTATTTTTTAAAATTATTATTTTTATTTGTGTGTGTGTGAATATTAATTGTTTGATAAGTCACCACTGCATTCAATGCAAATCCTTCGGCACCGATAAAGTGCTTGGATTCCTGTAGACAAATCGACGCTAGGGTCACTACTCGGTGTTCCTTACCCGGTCGTGAACAGTCTGTCACAGAAATCAGGCCGCTTTGAAACTTCCTACGCCACTCATACACTTGCTGGACTAACATGGCATGCATCACCATACTGGACCTTCATTCGCCTATGAATAGGTTTCACACCTTCACTGATTAAAAAAAAAAAAGATGGATAACAGAACGCTGCTCCTCTTTGCTGCATGTCACAATTGGGGCAGTAATCTTTAAACTGTCTTTATGACGCCACCGGATTAGTCTGTACTGTGATGTCACGTAGCTTAACCCTCTTGACATCCTAAACAACAATATTGACAGGTTTCAAGACAATGGCATGGTTTTTTTCATTTCTATCACACTTTTCCTGTATGCGCATTGTTCTTGGATGTACAAGAGATACAGCATGCAGGGCGATGCGCTACCTTCTTGATTTTCCAACCATTGAAGACAGAATACAAGTTTGCAGAGCATGCGCCTACCTCATAGTTAACGCAAACACACAGCATCCACTGCATAGTGAAATTATGAAGGTGAAGGGCAGCAGGTTAAAAAGAGGACGGTCCTGGATGGGTCAAGCCGAAGACATTCTTGAACAGGTGTGTTCACTTAAGGACTTAGAACCTGGCGAGGAGTGGGTACAAGTGCCAACATATTTGTGCACATCCTTTTCAGTTTGCATCCAACTAGAGAGAAAATGCAGACAAGAAAATCCGGCTGCTGTGGAGGCTGAAGTACAAGCGTTGATTTTCGATAATTCGCTAGACTGTGATGCTGTCATCTGCACAGATGGGTCGGTCGTCCGACATGTGAGAAGCTCATGGGCCTTTACGGCTCGGGTCGGAGGGAGAATTGTGAAGGAGGCCTCCTGGTGCTTTCACTGAAACCACAAGTAGCCTGACCATGGAAGTCATGGCAGTAAGTAAAGCAATAACATGGCTCGAGACACAGACATTCACTAGGGCTTGTTTCCTTAGTGACTCAATGAACATGATCAAGAGGATAGAGGAGGGGTCGATCCGAAGAGAATGGTTGCTGCCTCTGAAGCGGTCTCGGCTGGCAAAGATTAGTTTCATCTTCGTGCCAGGGCATGCGGGAGTACAAGGAAATGAACGGGCTGACAAGCTCGCAGGTGAGGCTACTGTGGAGGGCGGACGCGCCATGGACCAGGCTGACATTCTGAATGCTCTACGAGAAGTAAGACTTTTGCGTGAACCAAGTGATGACTGTGAATCTACAACCATGGCGAGACTGCGAGAACAGCAAATTAAAAGAGGGATGGCCAAACAAGAACACTACGCAGGAAGCCAAAGAAGATTGATAAACCAACACAGAACTGGTGTCGCTAGCCGCTACACGCTGCGGGATTTGCTGAGGAGGGGATCCGAGCACTTATGGACTGAATGGTTCCATGTGCAATGAGGATGATCTGTCGACTAACTAACTAACTATCACACTTTTCAGGTTTTCATGTGAAGCCCCTCGTATTATCCTTCGATGCTGAATCAGTTAAAATGTAGTCGTACTCCCAGGGTGACACTGCTTCAAGGTGTACTAAAAAAAACAAGGTGTATTAAAAGTCTCTGGAAGTAAAAGCGCCCGGGTGAAATATGGTGTTTGTTAATGACTGTGCAGTGTTTGAAAATATTTCAGGTCCAAGTTTTGTATTCACCTATTATGTTGCATGAACTTTACAGTGGATGAATTCAAAACTTGGACCGGCAATACTTTCAAACACTGCACAGTCATTAAAATACTCTCTATTGTACTTTCTGGGTATATGGTGCTAGATCCATATTTTTACCGATCCATCGGTGGTGCATAAACTTTACACGTGTAAAGGTGTCTTTTTCTTACTTTACCATATGCCTGTAGCCTAGAACGTGTGAAAGTGTCATTTATTTACTTTACCATAGTCCCTATAGCCCTAGAATGTGTGAAAGTGTCATTTTCTTACTTTACCATAGTCCCTATAGCCCTAAAATATGTGAAAGTGTCATTTTCTTACTTTACCGTAGAGCCTGTATCCCTAGAATGTGTGAAAGTGTCATTTATTTACTTTACCATAGTCCCTATAGCCCTAAGATGTGTGAAAGTGTCTTTATTTACTTTACCATATTCCCTATAGCCCTAGGGCGTGTAACAGTGTCCTTTACTTACTTTACCATATTCCCTATAGCCTAGAATGTGTAAAGGTGTCCTTTACTTACTTTACCATATTCACATATGCCATACGACGCGTAAAGCGGCTTTACACTTTCCTACCTATACCGAGGGTTTAAGACAAAGAGAAATCAAAAGCCCAAACTCAACGGTGCAGAATACTTCAGCCTAATCTGCATCAATTTCAGCGATAGCGACAGACGAGGCACTCAGCCCCCCCCCCCCCCCCCCCCCCCCCCCCCGTTCCAATATGTTACGGTGACTGATTTGACTTTCGCTAGATTGGGCGTATGTCAGCCGGTTCGTTCAGTGCAAACACAATTTAGACAGGTTAGTCGGTCGTTCCGTACGTAAATATTATGTATGATCCGTGTTTACAAGTCGTTCGGATAACTCGATTACTCATATAAAGAAAGTATAAGATGTTGATATTTTTAAAAAAAATGGTGACCCAGCTGTCCTTTTAAAAAGACACAAAGACAAAGGTGTTTTGCTGTCTCACCTGTGACATCCTGACCTTCCTGTAATCACTCGAAGTGGGAAGTCAACGCTCGTGCAGATACGTGAGTTACTGTCGTTGAGTGTGGAATGTTAGAAATGTAATAAATGCTAGGTCATCGTGTGGTGACCAGTTATCTCCTATGTCACATTTTTTTTTCCAAACTAAATAAATCTTGCTCACCTGCAGCATTTAGAGCAGGAATGTTTAACTAAATATCTGCACCATTTAGAGAAAGAATGTTTAACTAAATATCTGCAACATTTAGAGAAAGCATATTTAACTAAATATTTGCACCATTTAGAGAAAGAATGTTTAACTAAATATTTGCAGCATTTAGAGAAAGAATGTTTAACTAAATATTTGCAACATTTAGAGAAATAATGTTTACATAAATATCTGCAACATTTAGAGAAAGAATATTTAACTAACCATAGTTAGTTAGTTAGTTAGTTAGTTATTTAGTTAGTTAGTTAGTTAGTTATTTATTTAGTTAGTTAGTTAGTTAGTTAGTTAGTTAGTTAGTTAGTTAGTTAGTTAGTTAGTTAGTTAGAAGGTTGGTTGGTGGCTGGCTGGCTGGGTGGGTGGGTGGGTGGGTTGGTGGGTTGGTTAGTTAGTTAGTTAGTTAGTTAGTTTAGTTAGTTAGTTAGTTAGTTGTTAGTTAGTCGCTGTTCCAACATCACAGCAACGGGTCGTTCCCATTTGGCTCCGTTCCTGTGCCGGTGAATATCACATAAAATGTTCCTCACTGTCCCATGCGAAAAGTGGAAAAGACAGGAGTCTCGACAAACAAAAACCCGCTCAGGCACACTATGCATAATGCCGCTGCCAGAATGTCACCACAAAAGTCCTCTACGAAACATACAGTTCATCCTTGATGGAAGCGCCAGTCACTTTCCCAACCAGATCTTCGCCTACAAAGTCTCGATATTTCTAGATGTTTTTGTTCCGTTTCTAGATGTTTTCTAGCCATCCACGCCATTTTTTCTCCGAAATGCAGTTCACGCAACAAAACAACCTCAAACAGATGTTTTAAAAAAAAACATTTCACTGTACATAGTCGTCGCCGGAATGCCCACACAAAAGTCCTCCAAGAAAATACAGTTCATCATCGATGGAAACGGCAGTCACTAGAAGACCAGCATCCACACATTTCTGCACAATGCAAAAAACCGGTCACTTCTGCGACACAACCAACCGCCATACATGCAGATATGCCTTGATTTTGTTGTTCCGTTTCAAGCTATTTTCTAGCCAGCTACGCCATGTTTCGAGCATCACTGAACACAATGCCGTATCCAGAATGCCAAAACAACAATCCACGAAAACACAGTTCATCGTCAAAGGAAGCAGCAATCACCAGAAGACCAGCAGCGACACATTTCTGAATAAGGCACAAACGCCGGTCAATTCTGGAACATAGCCAGCCGCCATTGTTCTGACCATGTAGTTCTCGCTCCACAATCTCGGTCAGATTTAAAAGCATTTCACACGAAATTCACAGCTCACATCGTCGCGCCTCGCACTCAACTCAGTAGCTGGGCTACGGAACCATAAACTACCAGTCCAACATGAGGAAAATGTGAATGCAAAAGGTAGCCACAAGCAAACCCCCCCCCCCCCCCCCCCCCCGAGGCCTTAATCGTTTTACTGCCTATCCTCCATGTTCGTGACCGAAAGTCCAGAATCCGATAGCGACAGACGAGGCACTCAATCACCTCCGTTCCAATATGTAACGGTGACTGATTTGACTTTCGCTAGGTTGGGCGTATGTCAGCCGGTTCGTTCAGTGCAAACACATTGTAGATAGGTTAGTCCAGTGTTTCCCAACGTGGGGCGCCACAGGGGGGCAATTCGATTATTAAGGGGGGCAATTCGAAAATGGAAGAAATCGGCTGGATATAACAAAACGTGCAGACTTGAGACTGAAGTTAACTAAACTGGAACCTGACAAAATCTCTTTGCAGCAAGCATCAAACGCAAGGATCTCACTACATTTAAATAATAAATAATTACTAATAATTAAAATAATATAGAAAAATCTGTCATTAAAATTATTTTGTACTTGAATTTCAGTTCTCCATTATATGTTTTGAAAATTTACTTACTGTGTTTGCTCAATAATTTCCTATTGATTTCTTCCTAAAACCTATCATTCAAGTTTCTTTAGTGAACATTTCAATGTTTGAATATTAAGAATAATGTATATGTAATGTGGGGGGGGGGGGGGCATAAGCATTTTAGAAAGGCTTAGGTGGGGCATAGCACAAAAAATATTGGGAAACACTGGGTTAGTCGGTCGTTCCGTACGAAAATACCACAATTGCACCATTTAGAGAAAGAATGTTTAACTAAATATCTGCACCATTTAGAGAAAGAATGTTTAACTAAATATCTGCAACATTTAGAGAAAGAGTGTTTAACTAAATAATTTGCAACATTTAGAGAAAAAATGTTTAACTAAATATCTGCAACATTTAGAGTAAGAATGTTTAACTAAATATCTGCATCATTTAGAGAAAGAATGTTTAAATATATATCTGCAACATTTAGAGAAAGAGTGTTTAACTAAATTTCTGCAACATTTAGAGAAAACTATAGTTAACTAAATATCTGCACCATTTAGAAAAAGAACGTTTAACTCAATATTTGCAACATTTAGAGAAAGAATGTTTTACTAAATGTCTGCACCATTTAGTGAAAGAATGTTTAACTAAATATCTGCAATATTTAGAGAAAGAATGTTTAACTAAATATTTAGGTCTTTTTATGTTAACCATTACTACGCATGGTGCCTTGCGGTATAGCACGTTGGAGGGCGGGGGTGTCTTGGTTGGAAATGATAAATTAAGGCAGCCTGTCTAGTGCAGTCGCCACGAACTGCGGGAGGTTAGGGTTTATTCTTTGCCCAAGATAGAAAAATCAACCATCTTATTTGAACCCGGATTTCCGGGTCTCTCGAATGGGAGCTAGGCGTTCGAACCACTCGGCCATACGCTCTTCTTAAATGATAGTAGTATCACAATACTTCACTTAAATGATAACAGTACCACAATACCCAACTTAAATTATAGCAGTACCACAATACTCCACTTAAATGATTTTTTACGTTGCATGTCCTTCACAGGACGTAGCAGTCAACCCCAGCATTTTTCGCTGTTCGTGATTCCTGGGCAAATTTTACGTTCAGTAGTTTGCCATTGCTTTCTGAACGACCGGCCCCTATACCTTTTTGCGAAAAAACCAGCACCGCCGTGTTTCGAACAAGGGTATACGGGCTCACAAACCGCGTTCGCAAGCCCTAAGCCACAGAGACAGGTTAACTTAAATGATAGCAGTACCATAATACCCCACTTTAAACAAAAAATCAACACACACACACACACACACACACACAAACACACATAAACACTCTTATAACAGATGCCGTTGCAGAAAGCTTATGTGGGTATGTGTCGTCTCGGGACTTTTGTCTAGGTCTGAGTGTAGCAGCCTTTCCCTCCCGTAGCGAAGGGCGAGAGCTGGCATCGAACCCTTCTCCTACCTCGCTCATGCCATTGTTACCGTAAAGTCCTAACCGCTCCAGCCTAAAATAATTACCAGGAAATGTCTTAGGACGTGATGGCAGCCGACATGACATGGTCCACATCACGGGGTCGCGTTTCAATAGTCCAGTAAAATATGAGTCTAGCGCCATTATAGCAATCGCCTTCTCCTGTGTGAAAGGGGTTTCTTGATTGTGCTTGTCACTTCCAGTGAACATAGTTGTCGACATAGATGCCCCAGTCTCGTTCCAGTGGACACAGATGTCGACATAGATGTCCCAGTCTCCTTTTAGTGGACACAGATGTCGACATAGATGCCCCAGTCTCCTTTAGTGGACACAAATGTCGACATAGATGTCCAAGTCTCCTTTTAGTGGACACAGATGTCGACATAGATGTCCCAGTCTCCTTTTAGTGGACACAAATGTCGACATAGATGTCCAAGTCTCCTTTTAGTGGACACAGATGTCGACATAGATGTCCCAGTCTCCTTTTAGTGGACACAAATGTCGACATAGATGTCCAAGTCTCCTTTTAGTGGACACAGATGTCGACATAGATGTCCCAGTCTCGTTCCAGTGGACACAGATGTCGACATAGATGTCCCAGTCTCCTTTTAGTGGACACAAATGTCGGCATAGATGTCCCAGTCTCCTTTTAGTGGACACAGATGTCGACATAGATGTCCCAGTCTCCTTTTAGTGGACACAGATGTCGACATAGATGTCCCAGTCTCCTTTTAGTGGACACAGATGTCGACATAGATGTCCCAGTCTCCTTTTAGTGGACACAGATGTCGACATAGATGCCCCAGTCTCCATTTAGTGGACACAAATGTCGACATAGATGCCCCAATCTCCTTTTTTTATTTTTTATTCGCATATCCCTTTACAGGACATCGCTGTCAACAGCAGCATCTTTCAGCTGTCTGTTGTTTTCTTGGCAAGATTACGCTCAGTAGTTTGCCATTGCTTTCTGAGCGGCCGGCTCAGTTATCCGGCAAGTCACCAGCGGGGGACGAACCGCTCCCAGTTCTCGCCCGCTACGAGACTCTGCGTGATAAACGGGATTACGGAGAAGTGGTGTAACCCCTCGGCCAGAGAGACCGTCCAGTCTCCTTTTAGTGGACACAAAGGTCGACATAGATGCCCCAGTCTCTTTTAGTGAGCACAAATGCATTTCTTTATTTTCTCTGCACTATTTCTTTCTTTGTATTTTTTTCCCTTCCCTTCTGTATTTATTTGTTTGATTCTTTCTTTCTTTCTTTCTTTCTTTCTTTCTTTCTTTCTTTCTTTCTTTCTTTCTTTCTTTCTTTCTTTCTTTCTTTCTTTCTTCTTATTCTTATTCTTCTCCTCCTCCTTATTCTTCTTCCTCACACTCCTCCTACCCCTTCTTCTTCCTAATCCTACTCCCTTCCCCTTTTTCTTCTTCCTCGTCCTATTCCTCCTCATTATCCTTATTCTTTTACTCTTCCACCTCCTCCTATTCCTCCTCTTCCTCCTCCTCCTTCTCCTCCTCCTCCTCCTCCTCCTCCGTCTCCTTCTTCTTCTCCTACTTCTTCTTCTCCTCCTCCTTATTCTTCTCCTTCTTCTTCTTACTCATATTGCTCTTCCTCATTCCTTTGCTTATTCGTATTCTTCATCCTCCTCCTCCATCTCCATCTCCTCCTCCTCCTCCTCCTTCTTCTTCTTCTTTTTCTTCCTCCTCCTCCTCCTCATCCTCCCCCTTCTTCTTCTTCTTCTTCTTCTTCTTCTTCTTCTTCTTCTTCTTCTTCTTCTTCTTCTTCTTCTTCTTCTTCTTCTTCTTCTCCTCTTCTTCTTCCTTCTCCTCCCCTACCCCTTCTCCTCCTCCCTCTCCAATAAGTCCCCCATTAAAGTACAAACGCTCAAACAACGCGTGCCAACCCTGTCTAGGCCAGTCTATGGTTGGATGGATGCTATCTGTGTTGTTTTGTCTATGTTGTGAGATAGCCAGCCTCATACCAACCCTATTTAATGGCCTTGTACGGCAAGCTCCGAAGGTGAACAGTGCTTCTGTTCTCTGCTTTCCCTGTAGGAACCCAGTAAAACACAAACAAAGCCCCACACTTGGTCAACTATAATCATACCATTGTTATTATTATTGTTGTGTGTAGTTGAGTGTCAATAGAAATAGGAAGAACAGTAGCGGAAAGTATTTTTCCTGTAAAGACTATACAACTGGAAGACCTAACCGATCATTAAACGCTCGCTGAGGTGGAATTTTCGGCCGAAACCTGCAACCATCGCAGCTCTGCTGTAAACAGACTAAGTGCAATTACGACCAAAAGAAGAAGAAGAAGAAGAAGAAGAGGAGGGGTGGAGGAGGAGGAAGCAGAAGAAGAAAAGGAAGAAAGAACGTCACACGGGCCGCCCTACACGACATTGTGTAAAGGACTTTGCTTCTTCATAATGTTGTTATTTAATGTTACTTCTCCTGACCGAATATCTTGGTAGCTTCGAAAAGATAACGTTTGCAAAATGCCATAAGTTATGTTATGTTATGTTATGTTATGTTATGTTAGATCATGGTATGTTATTTTATGTTATGCTACTTTTTGTTATGTTATGTTATCACGAACGACACCCCCATACATTGTGTATTCCCAAAGCCTATCTTATTAAAGTATAGAGGACAGTGCAAGTGTGTGTTTATGTGTGTGTGTGTGTGCTTCAGAGGTCAACAGAAGTGAACCTACAACATGAATACGTCACAGCAGATTACATTGTTAGGTTCAAGCAACCGCGAGGTGTCAAAATACAGCCTTGACACCGAAGCCGCAGAACGAATGCAAGGGCAAGGACAACAGCAAACAAAACGCATATCCGTAGGTTACATAAGGAGGTTGTGTCAGTTTTTCATCTCCTAGTCACGTCCGTCCTGCAGCCGAATTTTTCGCCCTGGTTTCCTTCGCATATTTTGATTCTTCGAAGGGACTATATATTCTCCTTCTATAGACTATAAAGGGATAATCGTAACACAGTACACGAACTCCGTAGCAACGACGAAGATACAGATTTGTGTATATAAGTCAGAATGGTATTTGCTGTAAAAAATAAACCTTGCGCGCGTAGGTAAAGGATCATGTTTACACGTCTCTAGTCCCAGGTTGAGCCAGCCCAAAACGGAGACCAGGAATTGTTGTGGGACTCCATCATGGAGATGTTTCTTTGGTCCTGGGTCAGGAGAAGCATCTCTACATCAGCCTCACTCCCAAAGATGCACTTTCTGTTCAGGGCCCAGGCGTCCTGGATGCTGGTGCATCAGATTTAAGAGTTAACAGTCGCAGACTTTCACACGATTCACAACCAGTCAACCAACACCATGTAGGTCTCTAGTCTGATTCCCTGTAAACTGATTCATTGACAAACAAAAAGTAGGTTTGGACTAAGCCTGGTACACAGTCGCATGAACAAGTATCGTAATGTAAATTTTCCATCACTGAGCTTTGAAATTGTGGAAGACACCACATAACGAAACAAATGACACGATGACCCTAGCATGGCGATATATTGTCCTTCTGTCCAAATGGTAGGTCATATTTGGCGATATATTATCCTTCGACACTGAATCAGGTAAGATGCTATGGGCTTATGGTGCTACACCCATGTTTGTATAGACCAATCAGCACTTGGTGGCTGATGTGGCCGTTATCATGTCAGACGCCTTTACTTCCCAAGATATTTCCTGTACCCATTTTGGGCTGGGCAGACCAGGACCAGGTATCGTCGTGAGCCGCTACACGCTGCGGGATTTGCTGAAGAGGGGATCCGAGCACTTATGGACTAAATGGTTCGATGTGCAATGAGGATGATCTGTCGACTGACTGACTAACTAACTAACTAACTAACTAACTAACTAACTAACTAACTAACTAACTAGACCAGGGAGCCCAAGTCAATGGGGGAAAAGTTCGAAGCCGCTATGTCGCGGATCGAATACATAACCACCTGGTCAGCAGGCGAGTGTCTAGTCACTATACCACCGCGGCCCTCCTTGCGTGAGGTTTTTTTCTTTTGCTGGACGTTGCAATCAACCGAAGTTATTTTTCTAGACACATTTAAGTTATGTACTTTGCCGGCTTCCTGGCCTAGAGGTTAGCGACTTTTCTCCGTAAACTCATATACTCTCGTAAGTACGTGACGACGGTGAGAATCAGCAGTGGTTCGAATCGCGTCGATAACTTACGGGGTATGTGAGCCGGCCGCTCAGAAAGCAATGGCAAATTACTGAGCGTAATCTTGCCAAGAAATCAACAATCAGCTGAAAGATGATGATGTTGACAGCGATGTCCTGTAAAGGATATGCAAACATTTATTCTTCTTTTTTCTTTGCTATTGCTTTATGAATTCTTCTTCTTCTGTTGCGTTCATCCGGAGAGTTTTTTTTTCTTTTTCGGATGTGATTGCGTTGTGCCTGTTTGCAGCAGAGCTGCGTTCTTGCACCGTTAGGCCTACACATCCGACTTTTGCGGGCGTTTGTTGACCGGGCTAACCTTCCAGGGGCTTTATGAAGGAGAATTCAAAATTTAAGTTCAACTGACCAGTCTGTAAAATGAAGCCACTAAATCGCCGTCAGCGCAAAGGACGTTTAAACGCTAGCGGGATAAATCCCTCGCCACTCTGACCCTTTGAGTGAGGTAGCTTTACTTATTTTGAAATGTAGACAGCAAGAGCAGCCTGTTCGGCAGACTTTAATATTTAAACTGCCAAAAGATTTTTACCGTACGCAAAGTACACACAGCCGGAGCTGTGGCGAAGGGTGTTGACATCGTGATTCTTAATCCCGCACTCCGCGCTCGAGACACAGCTGCGGATGATTTGCATATAATGGTATGTGACAGCCGAGTGAGCTTATGTCGGGTTATGTCGTGCAGCATGTGTGGGGTGAGATTTCAAGAATTGACTCAACGGAAGAGTTGAAAATACTCTTGAAAGGGTGACTGAGCAAAGACCGTCGCAAGAACAGGACAGATTGACAGCCGAGCTGGCGATAACAAGTGTTATTGTTGCCGTGTGAATAAAGAGCGAGAGAGATATGATTTTAGAATACTATTTTAAGGATTGTATACACTGTATGGCCGGTCTCTCTGGCCGAGGGGTCACACCACTTTCTTCGTAATCCCGTTTATCACGCAGAGTCTCGTAGCGGGCGAGAACTGGGAGCGGTTCTACCCCCGCTGGTGACTTGCGGGATAACTGAGCCGGCCGCTCAGAAAGCAATGGCAAACTACTGAGCGTAATCTTGCCAAGAAATCAACAGACAGCTGAAAGATGCTGCTGTTGACAGCGATGTCCTGTAAAGGATATGCGAATTAGAAATTTAAAAAAATACACTGAATGAATGTCAAATGCATTTTTACAGACAGTGAATTGCATTCCTCATTTGATCAGTAATAATAGAGTGTGAAATGTTTCGGTCTCATTTAAATGTTTTCTTAAATCATTGTGTTTTAGTGATTTCAGAATGAGGAGTAAAAAGTAAAAGGCCTGTATGGCATATGGGGCAGCACTAAAGTTAGTTACATATCCCTTACAGGACGCTGCAGTCAACACCAGCAATTTTGTTGTTGTTGTTGCTGTTTTTATCTCTTGGCAAGTTTACATTCAGTTCCATTGCTTTCTAAATGATCGTCACCCATAGCCTACCATTTCGCAAAAAACCAACGCAAGGCAGTTATAACAGAGCAACCTGTTATGAGGTTGTAGGGCATGGAGGGCTAGCTGATGCGCAATATAAGGCGCGGAGTTTGACCACCAGCTGACTAGGTCGTGAAAGTTGGTTTTCCATCCAGAATGTGTTTAATTGAGCGGAGCAGTTTTTTTTTGTGGTAAACCTTTGGTAGTCCAATGCCTTGTATGATGCCGTGCCTTCTTTTGTATGAGGAGCGAACAACCAATAAACCATGAAACTTGGATGTCACCGGCCTTTGTTCTTATTTCAGTAGAGCGTCGACTTGAACCATAAGGTGGGTCGCCCTGCGGAAAGAGACCGAGCCATATGGGATAAAACCCGGGTCAATGAAGTCTTTCTGGTGACTGCCGCTTCCATCGACGACGAACTGTATTTTCCGTGTAGCACTTTTGTGTTGGCAATTTCTGCCGGCGGCATTATGCACATTGTACCTGTGTGGGCTTTTGGCTTGCCGAGACTCCTGTCTTTTCCACTTGTCACATAGGGCAGTGAGGAACATTTTGTGTGTTATTCACTGGCACGGGAACAAAGCATAATGTTGCTGTGAAGTTGGAACAGTGACTAACTAACTAACTGACTGACTGACTGACTGACTGACTGACTGACTGACTGACTGACTGACTAACTGTGACAACGGAAAGGGTGGGACAGAAGAAGCAGAGGGAGATCGAAAGAGGAGATACCGAACAGTTTGAGATCATGGCATGGAGGAACACTTGTATCAGAAATTACTGGCAGTACCTTGCGTTGCTTTCGATACAAAGGGATGAGTGTCGGTCTTTCAGAAAGAAATGGCAAACTACTGAAAGTAAAACTTGCACAGAAATCACAAACAGCCAAAGAAATTATGTGGTTGACTGCAACGTCCTGTAAAGGATGTGCAACTAACTTTTAACACGCGACAGAAGGCTGCGGCCAGACATGATCACCAACACCACAAGACATTGAATTTTAGAACGAACCACTTTAAGGACGCACTGAAAGGGGTCTCAAGCACCCCATGTATTCATGAACTATGATTTGAGAAACACTGCTGTAGACAAACCAAAACTATTAATACTGATCTGTATTCCGCATTGTGTTCGAAAAATTAATCATTACATAACTATCTTGTCATGTCATATTTGTATCGATGGAGAAAAACAAGCTCATTCATAAAAACCCACATGAACACAAGGTCACTCATTAAAATATCACTTTAACAGCTCAAAAACACAACCAAAGCATTAATACAATACGCAACAAAACAAACAAACAATATTAGCCTTCTACGAACATTACCCCCCCCCCCCCCCAACCCTCTACCCCAAGATCGATTCTATAACCTTAACCCTATTATCAACTTTTCGATTTGCACCTACTTTTCAAAACAATAACAACAGGCAGTCATTCGGTGTGGATGCATCTTATTACAGTTAAAATCGTGGATTTTACATAAATCTTCGCTTGGCTAATTATTGTTATTTTCCCCCAGCATTATGTGCTCCCAGGCTACATTGTTTTCTGTCACAATGCGATGATGTAGCGTCGGGGAATTGTTTGTGACCTAGAAGGAAGATACAGGGGAACTTGGGACCTTGAATGTTGTCGCAAAATTGTGTTAGAGCAGCAGTGACGTGTGTCAGGGATTCTCAAAGTGGCATGTTATATTAGCGTACTTTCTTAGAAACCGACTGTGGCTTAGAGATTGGTCACACACACAGTTTCAAAAGTTCCCGCTATACATAATCGAGCCTGCTCTGTGGCGATGCGGTTACAGACGCAATTCGTCATCCCGCAAGCCGTATTCGAAACACAGCTGCGGGCGATTTGGAAGCAGACCGCCTTGGGCTGGTTTCATACTGGTGTGAGTGCCGGTCGTTCAGAAAGCAATGGCATACTACTGAACGTAAACATACCAAGAAATCACAAATAGCCAAAAACTGCTGGGGTTGACCGCAACGTTTGTAAAGGATTGCAACTAACGATCTTAGAAGCCGACTGTGGTTTAGGGAAATGGTGAAACGCGCGGTTTCAAAATGTCCCGTTATACTGAGTCGAGGGATCAAAATGTCCCGCTATACTGAGTCGAGGGATCAAAATGTCCCGCTATACTGAGTCGAGGGATCAAAATGTCCCGCTATACTGAGTCGAGGGATCAAAATGTCCCGCTATACTGAGTCGAGGGATCAAGATGTCCCGCTATACTGAGTCGAGGGATCGAGATCAACCGAGGGAGATTTGGAAGGAGCCAGCTTTGCGTTGTTATAAATTGTATCAGGCGTCGGCCATTTAGAAAGCAATGGCAAACTACTGAACATACATGTAACTTACGAGGTATATCGTAAGGGGACAATGAAGTATAGTTATTAGTGCTGATGCCAGGCAGTTCACGTGTGTTGAGCACAAACATCATTTGATCATTCCTAATATTCCTCTACGCAGATGAGAAGTGCCAGTACCGATCTTGAACACCCCGCTAGTTTCCGAGTTTGGGAAGGGGATAGTATCTCTTCAACAGAGTCCCCGTGTAGGCGGTGCTTGGGTAACGGAACGGGGGGAAAGTCGAAAGATCGGGGGGGGGGGGGGGGGGAAGGTGTAGCTGTGTTTCGAACGCGGTGTGCGAGATTGCCATTTACGTTCATTGCCCTTCGCCACAGCCGGTAAAATAAGAAATGATACTGGATGTCTTAAGACGGTGGCTTGGAGGATATCATCGACAGAATGTAGCCAGAATATCACGGATTGAGATCTGCGGATATATATATATATATATATATATATATATATATATATATATATATATATATATATATATATATATATATATATATATATATATATATCTTCCTTTCTTACTTTCCTTCACTTCCATTCTCTATCTTTCATTTCCCCCACTCTTTTTCTCTTTCTTTCAATCCAGTCTCTACCTTTCACTCCTCTCTCTCTCTCCTTTTCTCTCTCTCTCTCTCTCTCTCTCTCTCTCTCTCTCTCTCTCTCTCTCTCTCTCTCTCTCTCTCGATCTATCTATCTCTATCTTTCTCGTGAAGTAATAGTAGTAGTAGTAGCAGCAGCAGCAGCAGAAGAAGAAGAAGAAGAAAGAAGAAGAAAGAAGAAGAAGAAGAAGAAGAAGAAGAAGAAGAAGAAGAAGAAGAAGAAGAAGAAGAAGAAGAAGAAGAAGAAGAAGAAGAAGAAGAAGAAGAAGAAGAAGAAGTTCACAAATGCCCTCGACCAACCATACTGAGAATCAGTGACGTCAGACCACTAGCAGAAACCCCCCCCCCCCCCCCCCCCCCCCCTCTCCTTTTTTAAATTCCTCCCCTCCTCACAGTCTAAGTCTTCAAGACCCAAACACCCAAACAACGGGGATAAACATGTCTTCGTGAATTAATTTAACGGATTGCCGCTGACATTCCATCGTGGAAACTGTGACTTTTTTTTTAAACACGCAAGATGACAGTTAAGTGAGTGTCTTCCTAACAATCTAGGCCAGGGTTCAGGGTGAAGGTCTCCTCTCTGGTGGTGACAACAATCGAAATAACATACCAGACAGCCGTGGTGTGGTTACTGCCATGTCCCTTTTCTAGACGGGCGGCTGGAGTTCGTAACCTTGACACTTACCCTTAGTGCTCATAGTCTGCCTTCAAACAACAAAAGTTAGTAGCATATTCTTTTTTTACAGGACGTCGCAGTCAACCTCAGCCTTTTTTTGGCTGTTTGTGACCTCTTGGCAAGTTTACGTTCAGTAGTTTACCTTTGCTTTCTGAACCACTGGCACTCATACCATTTCATTAAGAATCAACACATGGCGGTCTGCTGCCAAATCGCCCGCAGCTGTGTTTCGAACGCGGTGTGCGGGATTATGAACTGCGCCAGTAACCACTTTGCCACGAAGCCGGCAGTCTGCCTGTACTACTAGTTATTTTTATGCTAGTTGCATGCTGTTGTCAGGTCAAAGTCAGATATGACTGAGCTACCGTATGACAGTAGACGGATGTTTGTAGGTGGGGGATGTGTGGGTGGGTGGGGAGATGTGTGAGTGGGTGAGAGATGTGTGGGCGGGGATGTGTATGAGGAATGCATGTGGGGGATGTGTGTGTGTGGGGGGAATGTGTTTATGGGTGGAGTTTTGTGGGGGAGGGGAGATGTATGAGAGGTGGGGGAGGTGTGGGATGTGCAGGTGGATGATGGATGTATGTGAGGATGGGAGATGTGTGTTTAGCTGGGTGGTTGGGGTGTGTGTGGGTGGGAGGGTAGATGAGAGGGTAGATGAGAGATGCATGTGTTGATGGGCGGGTGGGTGATGTGTGGGTGTGAGTGGTTGATGGATGAGTACGTGAGTGGGTGGATGTGTGTGAGAGATGAATGTATGGTTGGGGGATGTGTGTGTTTGTGGGAAGATGTGTGAGCGGCGGATGTGTGTGGGTGGGGTATATGTAGGTGGTGGGGTGTGTGTGGGTGGGAGGTGTGTGTTTTTTAGGTGTTTATGGGTGGGGGATATGTGTGGGCAGGTGGGGAGATGTGTTTGTGTGTATAGGTGGGGGATGTGTAGTTGAGAGGTGGCGGATATTGGGTGGGTGAGTGGGTGTAGGTTGGCTGATGTGTGTGTGTGTGGGTGGGTGGGGAAAATTGTGAGTGTGAGGGTGCGGGATGTATGTATCGATAGGTGCGGGATGTGTGGGTTGACGTTGGTATGTGTGTGTGTGTGGTTTTGTTATGTGTGTTTTGCTGGGTGGTTGCGGGTGTGTGGGTGTGTGGTGGAGAATATGTGGGTGGGTGTGTGTGTGTCGGTTATGGGATGGGTGGGGGATATATGTGTGGGTGGGAAAATGTGTGTTGGTGGAGGATCAGTGGGTGGGTGGCGGCATGTATGTTTGCCTGAGTCTGTGTGAGTGCGTGGAGGTATGTGTGGGTAGGGGGTGTGGTGGGTGGTGGTGTGGTGGGTGGGGGATGTGTGGGTGTCTGAGGGATGTGTGGGTGGCTGCGGGGTGCGAGGGTGGATGGGGGATGTGTCTCACAACATTGCAATATGCACTGTTTATGTTTACAACTTTCATTTGACAATGTTTGTTTTTTTCCCCACGTGAATGTACCATCCGTAATATGCATTGTTTATGCTTGCAAAATCCATTTGACAATGTGTTTTTTTCCCTATGTAAATGTAACATGCGAATTTGATGAATGAAAGATGAGTGATCGAAAGGGCCGAATGTAAGACGGGCCTGCGTGTCCAATTTGTTACAATTTTAAAATAAAGTTTGTTCGTTCGTTCGTTCGTTCGTTCCATCCATCCATCCATCCATCTACCTACCTTTCTACCTACCTACCTACCTACCTACCTACGTACCTACCTGCCTGCCTGCCTGCCTGCCTGCATGCCTGTCTGTCTGTCTGTCTGTCTGTCTGTCAACCAGTCCGAGCTATTAAATATTGATAAAAGTTACTGGAAAAGATGTGAGGACCATGTGTTGAAAGAGGAAGAGGACTACTGGAGAAAGGATGGATTGAAATGTATGCAACCGAGAGCAATCATCAACCTACTGGAATCGTCCGACACAGATTAAGGTCTGAGCAGATCACAGACCTTAATCTACGTACACACTTACTGGGATATTTCGCTCCAACTATTCAGACGAATTGCAGGCCCTAAACATTACAGCATCAGCATAATGTCAATGGCAACAGTTTGTATTCCACAGTGATGAATTTTCAATTCCGCAAGCCCTCAGCGGTGACAAACAACTGTACTGAAGAAAAAAAACGCACACACACACTAAACGCATTGAATACCAACAGAAGAGTAATATTGCGGTGGAAACTGACATATTGTGGCATAACAATAAACGTGAGAGCAAACACGTTGTCAGATTAGGGGACAACGCACGTGCATACGAATCAATCTATAAACTTCAATGAAAAGAGGACCAACATCTTGGTCGTTAAGAAGAAAGCCCACTACAGAGACACTGACAACTATTTTCATAGTGCAAAAGCAGGTAATCATGTTCCGTCTCTGAACGGTAAACAGCAGAGTAGACAATCTTTCACGAAGACTCAAAGCGGGTCTGTCACCAATGTGTACGTGTGAACAAACTACACAGACAGCTGAACAGATCCTTACAAATGGAAACATGATGACTAAATTGCGGTATCATTTCTGGTCACTCCATACGCACATTATCGCACAGCTATTTGGAAGCTTTCACGAACTCAATATAAAAAGCTAACAATGAATACTTGTATACACTTTATTAACCAGCAGCTGAAGAAACAAGAAGGAAATAAAAAATAAGGTAAGAAGTATATTCCTTCTACTTTCCTGTTATTTTACAAATTATTTACCCCATGCCTCTGTCAGGGTCTTGTTTGTAAGACCAAAGGCTCGTATAAACTAACAGGCGTGAAAACAATCACTCACACTAACTGAGTGTAGCAACACTCAGCGATATAACTCAATCACTTTTAATCGCACTTCTCACACAGCAAACATATCAGGCATCGCGCAAAGTCCGCGATAATGCCATTGCACGAAATATTCAATGTACATACATCAATACATAAATGCAATAGAATATACACTCACGCACCCTGTATTCTAACTCAACAAAGCATACAGGCTTTCGTCCATCAAGCATCGACTCATACACCGCAGCACACTTTCATGTCCGTCCAGTCTGAAATCCTAGGCTCGTCTGAGCTACTAGCCGTGATTCCTTGTTGGCCCGGCTTTCCGTTCTCGTGGCTTCCGTGTCCCACGCTGACCTCTGGCCATGCACTGCGCAGTAACGCGAGTCGAGTTCACAGTCGTACCTGGTCGTTGTTGCCAGGCGCGGGAGATGAAGACCCGGAGATTCTGACACCTCTGTAAATTCTCTGTCTTTACTAATATTACACATTGCACCCCTCTCGGGATTCTCCGTGGTGAAGTGGTCAAGCCGTCTGACTCGGGCTCCGAAGGTTGTATGTTCCATTCCGGGCCGCGTCCTTCATTTCACGAGTGCATTTTTTCGGAGACACCAGAGGGTCGTCGCTGGAGCTACGGAGTTCGTGCTTTGTGCGACGCTTTCCACCCTGCCGGAAAGAAACTGAGCCATATGGGATAAAAACCCGGGGCAATGCAGCCGACAATGTAGACTTTTAAGCGCCCGCCTGTTGGAGCTTCCATCCTAGACCAGTTATCGACCAAGGCTTAGGGACTGGTCTGCCCTAGCTTTGGCATTTAGTCTTAAGGTTGCATGGTCTCCGTGGCCTAGGTGTTAACGTCTTTCTCCGTAATCCCGTATATACACGTGGGGAACGTAACCTGCACGAGAATCGTTAGCGGTTCTCGCCGCGTTGGCAACTTAGGGGTATGTGTAATCTTGCCAAGAAATCAACAATCAGCTGAAAGATGCTGATGTTGTCAGCGATGTCCTGTAAAGGATATACGAAACAAGGGTACGATTTATACTCTCCCAACTGCACACATTTGCCAGAAGCCGGTGGCACAATGTAGGGTTTCTGGTATGGTGAGCGCCGCCCAATATTCTGCGTTATAGTGTGTTTACGTTTTTTTTTTTTTTTGCCTCAATATAAAATTCAGTATCTCAGTAACCAACTGAGGGAAAATGATGAGATTTAGCATATAACCTTATCATTATGTCCACCCAACAAAAAACGTTTTGTTCTGGAGATTGTACGGCAGATTTCAATGTTTGTTTATTTGCGGTATATAATTTACGGCTCAGGGATTAATACCATAATTTTAAAAGTATTACAGCTTCAGCAAGACACATGTGCGCTTTTTTTTTTGAAATTGTCTCGCGGTTTTCGTTTTGGCACAAACAGCGCGGAGTTAAATGGTATTGTTCAGAGGTGTCTACAATGGGGGGTTCTTTCATGAAACGTGATTATATAAATAAACTAGCTGACTCGGCCCGGCTTCGCCCAGCTCCTGGCGGGGATCTGTCTGTCTGTCTGTCTGTCTGTCTGTCTGTCTGTCTGTCTGTCTGTCTGTCTGTCTGTCTGTCTGTCTGTCTGTCTGTCTGTCTGTCCGTCTGTCCGCCCGTCCGTCCGCCACCCACCCACCCGCCTCGCCTGCCTACCTGCCTGCCTACCTAGATAGCTAGCTATCCATCTATCCATCCATCCATCCATGCATCTATCCATCCACCCAGGCATTCTTTTCGGGATACTATAACAGAAAGCAGGTATAGTATGTCCCAAAAAGAATGCCTTCATTCACGATCAATTATTTTGAAAACTGTCTGTTGCATCGTTATGAAATTGTTCCTGCCGTCTTATATTAACCCCCACTCAAGGAATATGTCTTTGATAGGTCCAAAAGCAACTTAAATCATCGAAAGCGGCGACATTTCTTTGATGTTTTGCTGAAAAACTAGTGATTTCTCGCTAACAAATTTGTGTTTACAGCAATGGACACTCCTCCAATTCAGATGACACACAAGGCGTATCCGGATTCGTATGGGAGTGGGTGCAATGTATTGCTTTGCTGATCCGGCAGCTTCTGCAGCTCGTCTTGTTCCAGATATATCGGTGTTACCTTTCCTCTGGAGTAAACTAGGCAGGTCGAGAGAGGGATCATGGTGCATAGGCAACACATGGTCTCTACAACTCAGCTCGGTCTTTGTGTTATGTAGAGGTATGACTCCACTTTATACACTGTCGTCTGTCAAGACGGCAAGGTACCATTCAAATGCATGGCCTGTTCATTGCGTTGCAATCAACCCTGTATTGTTTGATTGTTTGTGATCTCCTAGCCAGTTTCTACTGCAGTAGTTTGCCATTCTTTCCTGAACGTCCAGGGAGTCAATGTGGCGAAGTGGTTACGTCGTCCGGCTCTCGCTCCTAAGGTAGTGGGTTCGATTCCTGGCTACTTCGTTCAGTTCACGAGTACAGTTTTCTCGGATACTCCTGGGGGTCGTCGCTGGAGCACGGAGTTCGTGCTTTGTGCCAGGCTTCCGGCAGGCCTCCCCGTGGAAAGAGACTGAGCCATATGCGATCAGATCAAGTACAATGAAGTTGACCCTCTTGCCTTTAAAAACCAAACTTTTTTCTGAACTACCGATGCCCTTTCCATAGAAATCAACGCAAGGTGGTCTATGTCTACATCTTGTGCACTTGATTTTTTATCCTCGAGTCGGTATGTCGGGCAATTGTGAAAATCGCTCACTGCTCTAAGTCAGTTATTGTTATGAGGGCGAGTAACGTAGACAAATCTGCATATCAGAAGGTAAAATGTACCCAATGGAATAAATCACTTTCATTGAGTGTCAGAAGGAGGTTATTGAAATTATATGTCAAACATGTTCTACTGTATGGTAGTAAATCATGGGATGCGGAATTTGGAAGAGTTTGGAAGCAACAAAGATGTGGTTTCTGAGTTGAATGTAGCGATAACATTGGACTGCCCGATTAACTAATTTATTTAATTCTCTAGTTCTGCTCCTATCCTGTACTAATCACGCGTGCCCATCAATCGCTGTGTGTGTATCTATCATGATGTTTGAATTGCCTCGAAAATTTCCCAACGACTGATATCTCTATGTATTCACGTCTTCGTATGAAGCCATGCCAAGCGAGCCTTCGCGTTTACGAGGGGAGAGTCAATAATTAAGTCACAAATGGCTGTAGAAAAATAACTAAATATGATAATAACTTGAAACCAGTTTATTTGTATACACACATTGTCCCTTTATTTCTCAATATAGTTTCCACCAACATTGATGCACTTATCCAATCGTTTTATCAGTCCTCCCAAACCGGCTGCATAGAACAGCGTGCTCTGTTTTCTAAACCACGTTTTCACTTCACATTCAACTTCGGCGTCATTCGCGAAGTGTCTCCCGCCAATGTGGGTTTTCAGTGGACCAAAGAGGTGGAAATCGCTAGGGGCTAAGTCGGGGCTGTAATGTGGATGTTCCAGAACTTCCCACCTTAGTTGGTTAATTTTCTCCTGAGTTAATTGAGTCGTATGTGGTCTGGCATTGTCATGAAGAAGCAACACTCCTTGAGAAAAGTTTTCTACCCAGCTATGCACCGCTTTACGGGTGCAAACATTTGTCAGCATAAATAGGAAGCATTTCCTTATGAATGTCCTTTCCACCAGTCCTTTTGCTCACAAATAAAAAATTTAAAAAAAACGCACAACAGCACGTTGCTCTTTGGTTGTGCACTCCGTAAGTACAGTCGCTATTTTGTTTATGCGCTGCTCATGAGCATGAGACACCTAGCGCCACCTGACGAACGGGAATATAAATTTCGATGTTGCTGTCACCTAATGACACCTGTAGAAAACATCAACTACATTTACCTGGGTGAGGGTATCTATGTGGGTGTGGGTGGGGATACTGTGTGGTTTGTTGGTGGGGGAATTTGTGTGTGGTGTGTAAGTGGGGGATGTGTGGTGGTATGTGAGTGGGATGTGTGGGTGAGGGATATTGTGTGTGGTGCGTGGGTTGGGAATATTGTGTGGTAGGGGATGTATGTGATGTGCGGGTGAGGGATGTGTGTGGTGGGGGATGTGGGTTAGGGTATGTGTGGGTGGGCGGAGGATGTATGTGTGGGTGGTGGGGTGTGTGTGAGTGGATTGGGGATGTATAGGTGGTTAGGGAGATGTGTGTGTGTGTGTGTGTGTGTGAGTGTGTGTGGGTAGGGATATGTCAGTTGGTGGGGATGTGTGTGTATGGTTTGGAGATGTGTGAGTGGATGTGCGATGTGTGGGTTGGTGGGGGCTGTGTGTGCGTGGGTGGGGGATATGTGGTCGATGGAGGTGTGGCTGGGGCATGGGTGGTTGGAGGTGTGGGTGGGGAGAGGATATGTGGGTGGGGGATGGGTGTGTGGGTTAGGATGTGTATATAGGTGGGTGCGGGATGTGTGGGTTGATGGGGGGGGGGGTATTTGTGTGGGTGGCGAGTGTGTTTGGGTTGGGGGAACAAGTGTGGGGAGTATGTGTATGGGGGATGTGTGGGAGGGGGATGGGTCGGTTGGTGAGGTATGTATGTGTCCCTGGGTGTGTGGGTGTGTGTGGGTAGGTGTGTGTGGGTGGGTGGGTGGTGTGTGGGTGGGTGGGATGGTGTGTGAGTAGGTGGGAGATGGGCCTCATAACATGGTAATTTGCCTTGTTTATGTTTACAACATTCATTTTTTCTTCCTATGTGAATGTATAATGCTCTTGATGAACAAAAGATGAGTGATTGGAAGGGCCTAATGTAAGAAGGGCCTGCGTGCCCAATTTGTGACCCTTTTAAAATAAAGTTGATTTGATTTGATTTGATTTGCCATCCCATAGAACCGTGTGACTTACTTATTGACTCGCCCTCGTATATTACTTTATATAGTCTGTTTTGTTCTGTTATGCTGTTATGCTGTGTCTACGCACCAACTATGACCAATGAAGATGATGTAAAGAACAAGTTGCATGATGACCTGCACAATGTATTAACATCTGTTCCCAAAGGAGGCAAACTTATACTCCTTTGGGATTTCAATGCCAGAGTAGGCACGGACACCACCTCTTGGAGTGGCATTATTGGAAAGCACGGAGTCGAAAATTGTAACAGCAATGGACTTCTCCTCCTTCAGACATGTGCCGAACACGAACTCCTGATTACCAACACAATTTTCCGTTTTCCCATGAGAAATTGGACATCGTGGATGCACCCTCGCTCGAAACACTAGCACCTCATTGACTATGTCATCGTCAGGAGGAGTGACAGACAAGACGTTCGAGTGACAAAATCCATGTGTGGTGCCGAATGTTGGACAGACCATCGTCTCATTATCTCGAAAATAAACATACAGATCAAACCATCACGGCGTCCTCAAGGGGTAAAAATGCAAAAAAAAAAAAAAAAAACCAACTAAATGTCACTCGCCTAAACAGCAAGAAAATGCAGCTGTCGTTTGAAAATATGCTGGAAGACCGCCTCAAGCCCAATGCTGCAGCTAAACAGGATACAGAAACAGAGTGGAGAGCCCTAAGGACATAATTTACAACACTGCTATGGAAATCCTGGGCCAGCCCCCCGAAAGCATAAAGACTGGTTTGATGAAAATTCTGAAGACATCAACCAATTGCTGGCCGAGAAACATCTTCTCCTCAAGGCACATTTGGATGACCCAAAGTCAACATAAAAAAGATGCCTTCAAGAACATTCAGAGAGTAGTACAGCAAAAAACTTCGGCACATGCGGGACTCCTGGCTGAGCAGCAAAGCTGATGAAATTCAGGGCTTTGCTGACAGACATGATATGAAAAACTTCTACGACTCACTGAAAGCGGTCTATGGTTCTACATCACCAGACATAGTTCCCCTCTTCAATGCAGATGGGGGAACATTGGTCACCGATAAGAAAGAAATCCTTCAACTCTGGGTAGAGCATTACAGCAACATCTTAAATGCAACTTCCTTCTTAGATGATGAAACCATCAACTGCCTTCCTCAAGTTCCCACTAATGATACCCTTGATGACCTGCCAACCAAAGTGGAAGTAAACAAAGCCATCCAGCAATTCTCCAGCGGCAAGGCACCTGGTTCTGACTCCATCCCAGCAGAGATATACAAGACAGGTGGGCCGGTCCTAACAGAGCAGCTTCACCAAGTCTTTACAAACATATGGGTGAACGAGACCATGCCACAAGATTTCAAGGACGCGTCAATAGTCCACCTTTACAAACGTTAAGGAAACCGCCAATCCTGTGACAACCACCGAGGCATCTCCTTGCTTTCAATTGCAGGGAAGATACTCGCCAGAATTCTTCTCAATCGCCTCACGGCCCATCTGGATCAAGGTCTTCTTCCTGAGAGTCAGTGTGTCTTCAGAAAAGAACGAGGAACTGTTGACATGATTTTCTCTGCAGGGCAGCTGCATGAGAAATGTCAGGAACAGAACTGCGAAATGTTCTCCACTTTCATTGACCTTACCAAGGCTTTTGATACAGTCAGCAGAAAAAGACTGTGGAAGATTATGGCAAAATATGGCTGTCCACGAAGGTTTGTCCAAATAGTGCAGCTATTTCATGATGGTATGCAGGCAAGAGTACAGGAAAATGGTGAACTGTCTGAGCCCTTTCTTGTCACCAATTGGGTGAAGCAAGGATGTGTCCTGGCACAAACACTGCTCAGCCTCATGTTTACAGCTATGTTGACGAATGCCTTCGAGAATAACGTCATTGGAATAGACATCAACTACCGCATGGATGGAAAGTTATTCAATCTCAGAAGGCTGAAAGCTAAAACAAACATTAACAGCGACATCGCCAGAGAGCTCCTGTTTGCTGATGATTGCGCTCTATATGCCAACTCAGAGGCAGACATGCACCAGAGTTGAGTTGAGTTAAGAACCGACATCACTGCACTCAGGACATTCCCATAGTGCTCCGTCCCCTCGTTCAACAGCCAGTGAAGAGTCACACTACTAATCATTCCCACAGCTATCTGATTAAAAGTTCTCCTGGTCTTCTCTCTCAGTTTTGAGATTCTTCCAGAACCCCTGCCGATCCCCCGCAATCTCATTCTTTCCACATACGGGTTCTCAATCTGTTCCTCCGCCTTCTCCGCCTGGTCCCACAAGCGCACGACCACCTCCCCCTTATCCATAGGCAATCTGCCACCAAGAGGTGCATTCTCTACTAGCCTATCAGCCTGTTTATTCCCCCGCACCCCCGCATGGCCAGGGCAAAATATCCATACAATTCTCACAATCTGTGACCTCTGAAGCGATAAGAGCCATTCCACGCGAATCATTCCTGTCTCCACCTTACTAAGCATACTCTTTGAATCCGTAATGAATACAACGTGTGTTGCAGTAGTCTCCTCTAGCCAACGGAATGCCGCTGTTACTGCCTCCACCTCCATTCTCATACTGGAGGTCGTAGTCTCATATGCCAGACTCTCCTTTTTTAAGACTCGTCCATTAGCCTTTGCAATAAAGCTCCAATCACTACGTCTGTTTCTCACCACAGACCCATCGGTGTAGATGTCTATGTCACATTCATGTGTGTTGCTCTGGATCAGCTGTTGCACTTCAAACTCAGTGCGGCCAGCTGCCCATTCTCTGCACTCACGACCCAGTGTTGTTATTACATTGTGCTAGTGTCGTAAGTTATCCCTTCTTACTTTAGTGTCGTCCCTGGAGTGAGGGGAATCAACACCCACATTTTTATTAACCCAATATTATTGTCCTAGAGAAACCACCAGACTCCGTCCACAAAACTCCGTCGGTCTGCAAACACCTCTTTCTTACTCTCACTCACCCCTGGATCATTCTCCCTCTCACTCGTCCCCAACATAACATACTCCACAACTCTAGCTTTAACAAATAAATACAAAATAATTTATTAAACCAAGAGTATAGATGTGAGAAGTGTGTGTGTGTAATGTGTAGAATGTGTGTCGATTATTCTAGTGGGTGCAGACTTAGACCAAGTAGCTGAAGAGCCCAGCCCGATCATCCCGGAAATGATCATACCACATCTTCATTCAGTCCACAATGACCTCACCAAGGTATGTGTCCATCCTGCTAAATGTAGACTTCCACCGGTGGCTGTTTGATCACTCAAAAGAAACTAGTCACAGTCTGACCCTGATCCTGCCTGGATCACACATCGTTATCACATGTCCCGATTATTCTTAGACTTATAACATCCTTGTCTAGTGAGGACACGAAAATACTGTTCTTTGAAATAAATTTACTTCTTGTCTAAAGTGTCTACTGTTCACAAGACCATTGTTATAATAACTTCCTAATCAGTTTATACTGTTCTAATCCCATGTGATGTGGAAAAACCGTACCTATTAGTCTTTTCACCGGTCGTGTGACAACATAATACCCACTGGACTTTTCCCATGTGGTGTAAAGACAATTCTACGATTCTGTTCAAATGTGATGTTCGAACCCTTAATCTCACGATTGTTCCTTCTCCAAAACGATGCGGAGAAAACAATCTCTAGTATTCTGCTAATGTGTGACGTTTAATAAATACTCTCACGACTGTTCCTTTAAACCCCTTTCATCATGGGCTAAGTGCAAAAGTTTGCTGACTAACTGCCTGCACTAAGGTCTCCATTCTCAGTGACTTGAGTGACCTAAGGGAACCTGTAAAAGATAGAACAATACACTTGGTGAGAGCACCTGTCCCTGACCTCCATTGGATGGGGGTAGGCTGACATCCTCACTCAGATACATGACAGTGAACCAACTCTGTCATGGGCAGAGGAGCTCTTCACTCCGGTCTGCGGTGGGTTAAGACCAGGACAGAGCAAAATGCAAAGTGTAGACCCCCAGCAGACCTCACTGGAAGATCCCACCATTGGACATTCTCCCATCCCCAATCTCCCCAAATATCATCCCATTTCACTATTCCCCCTCAGCAGAGCTACCTGCCTTCTTACACTAGTTAATCTTAACAATGCGACTGCCTATTGTCGCTGATATTCCTTGACTACCTAACCACAATGCAACAACACTATGATTATAGTTCTAAACTATATTTCTAAGCTATTCCACATTTATTATAGCTAGATACAATCCTTAAAATACCTTATGCCATTCTGACTCAATCTCTGAATCGAATACACCATTTGCCATAAAAGACACATGTTAAGCGAAACCGAACACAGGCGATTCTATTCCACACGGGTCGAGCCAGCTATCACTTCTGCCTACGTCAACTGTCTGAGTTACACTAACGTACACAAATCATGTTTCTTGGCAAACAGCCTTGAATTGTTCACGTGACGTTTTTTTTTTAATGTCAATACATCAGATGGTTTCAAGGTCAGATTATCCATTTCAGAATCAGTTCTTATCTCCCTTGTTCACAGTTATCTCCTCCTGTCCTGACACCCAACACAGCTAGCGTCTGTCTTTGATTCCGCTGGTCGGCAAATCAACCTTGCCATATTTTCTGTCTACCCAAGACTTCTCAAGGTCCGCGGTGCCGTTTGATCTATCTGCCACTTGTAAACAACTACAGCTGTTACTCTGACGGTCCTTGGTATTTTTGACATCTGATTGTAACCTGGAGTGAATTGACGACAGCCAGTCCGTCATATCTTCCGGAACTTCAACCCACTCTCTTTCACGATGATGGTCTCTAAGTCACACACCCGACATATAGAAAGTTCTGCCTGTGCCATCCAGGACCTGCCTCGACTTAGTCTATGACCCTTGACCATATCAATGGCTGCATGCAGCGGGTGATACCTGTCTGCAACAACTCTCAGGTACCATTTGGCCTGAAGGACCATATGCCTATCCGTCATTGTTTGTAGCGCCAGGATATGCCTCATGCATATAATTGGTGTGTCCTTTGTGCACCCCAGGATTAACCACATGGCGGCATTCTGTGTGCGCTCCAACTTTTCAAGCTGGCTCTTTGATACTGTCAGCAGCCTCAAACCATACTCAATGACAGAAATTATTAACTGCCGAAAGAGCCTGAAAAGCATCCTCTGTTCTACCCCGGTTGCTGCCATAGCCCTCAATGCATTAAGTCCTTTACCAGCCTTCACCACCTAATCCCCCACATGTTCCTTAAAAGACAAACACCTGTCAAAGGTGATACCCAAGTACTTCAATTTACTCTCTCGCCCAAGTACTTCAATTTACTCTCTCGCCTAAGAGGACATCCATTCAACATAATACCTGGGACATCTGCCTTGACGATCGGGGTGTCCAGGGAGTACTACACGACCGATGCCTTGTCTTGTATCACTCTGCCACCCCATTTACTGCCACCTGTAAGTCTTTCGTCAAACTGGCCCTGTCTCTGCCCTGTTTGTACACCAACACATCATCTGCAAATGTCAAGATTCTACCCACACCTGGTGTCTCAATAGCTGCGATTTTGCTGGTGTAGACATTAAAGAGCACTGGGGACAAGGCAGATCCCTGTTGCAACCCAGGTGTAATAGTAGATGGGCCAGAAGTCCAGGTACCCATGCGCAGTGCAACCTTACGCTCATAAAAGACTGCCGCAACCCATCTAACAAGGCAAGGGCAGACCTCCATGTCCAACAGTGTGTGTATCAGCCGATCATATCTGACCCTGTTATACGCATCCTCCAGGTCAAGAGCTACCGCCACTGTCTCTTATTTATCCTGGAAGCTCTCGTAGACATCAAAAGCAAAAGTTGTAGCATTGGCCCAAGTGTCTTTTCCAGGCTGGTAACTCCCGAGTCCTTGGGGAAGCAGATTACGACTTTCCAAATGTCGCTGGAGTCTGCGTGCTACTATCTTTTTTCGAGGACTTTGCCATTTTCTCACATGCCTGTGCCAACTTTGAGCTCAATATCAACTTGGAGAAGACTGTAGTTATGTACCAGCCAGCTCCAGGGAATAATCACACTGTGCCGAATATCAAAGTGTATGGTCATAGACTAAGTGTTGTGAACAAATTCACCTATCTTGGTAGCACTGTGTCACAAGCTGCCACAATTGATGACGAAGTGAATGCAAGAATATCCAAGGCCAGCGCGGCCTTTGACAGTCTGTACAAGAATGTATGGGACAGAAATGGAATAAGCCTGCAAACAAAGCTGAAAGTCTACAAAGCAGTTGTATTATCCACACTGCTATATGCTTGTAAAACCTGGATTGTTTATCAGCGACACGCTATGAAATTAAACCACTTCCACACAGTCTGCCTTAGGAAGCTACTGAAGATTAAATGACAAGACAAGATCCCAGACATCGAAGTCCTAGAAAGAGCGTTCATGCCCAGTATCTGTAGCAGAATAGGTATGATTAGGTGGGCAAAGCTACAGCACGCTTGAGCATCAGGATGGAATGGGAAGAAGGATGCTCAAGTCGTGACGTGGTTGGTTGTTAGGAGCCAGTCAACATCTGGGCCTGGAAGAGAGAAGACGCCATGTTGTATGAAGGTTGTAGAAGTTGTCATCAAGATGAAATAAATCTCTATTTATACTCAAACATAGAACTCGTTAGTCCTATTTATCTGTGCGCTGTTACAAAGGACTGAATTGGTGCCCATGACACAGGATACGAACTTGGAGTGTCGCGGAATCACAATATGCTGTCCAGGTCGAACATCGAACTAAAATCAAAGTTTTGAAGATCTCGTTCAGCTTGCATCAAATACCCAGAGACAGAATTACGGCACGGTTCTATACTTATGTTGAACGAAAAAACGAAGTTGATAAATGGCCACTACGTCGTCTGTGAGAGTTATAGCAGCCAAAAGCCCGGCTAGGGGTGGTTGTCTGTAAACATTTTTCAGAATCCTCGCTATAAGGACCTCTTGTCAAGAAGCCTCGCTGTACAGGCAGTCATTATCAGCTGAGATATGAAAACCAGTTTGCCAGGACGGGTTGCTGTGCGATTGTTATCATCTTGCTGAGCAAAAGGGCGAGAAAAACCAGCACGTTTTTTCTGGATCCTTTGAAATAAGAGGCTCAGGAAAAAGAAACTTCAAGACAAGTCGAATTAAGTAGCAGTTATCTACTTCGCATCAAGATTGTCTGGAGCGAACTGAAAACCGTTAAATCGTGACCTTTTGAGAGTTTGAAGAAACAAGTCAAAGTCAATCACTCAATTGAAGAAATGAAAAGGTTATCAACAGCAGCGATATTGTTAGGAAACTCTCGGAAGTGGGAGGGGCAGACTGGGCTGCCGACCTACTGAAGAGGGGATCCAAATTATCGCTTTTGTGAAGTTCTCAAGACGTCGCTTTGATGTGCCCTGTATAGGGTGAAAAGAAGCCAGAAATCTGGTAGGGACCCAACCAGGGGTTGAAGTTACTGAGACGTTGGAAGAAGAAACTCCCTAACTACCTGAGGTGCGTGATCGGTTGGAAGAGCATTTCAGCTGGCGCAGACTCCTGGCGTTTGAATTCTACCTGACAGCGAACATAGAGGAATCCGTCTTTCTTGAATCAGGAACAGAGATTAGGGTAAATTGTAAACCTTAAATATCATTTTAAGTACTATTGACTGATTGAACAATTCTTACTGTGTGAAGTAACAACGGTCATGTCTTTAAATTAAATAGTTATAAATGTGAAATTGATTTTATTGCTATATATAGAAATATTTCAGCATAGCAAAGGAAACAACAGGAGATGGCAACAGGCAGACCCATCACAGCACAGTGGAGAAACAGGCATAATTTCAGCTAGGCTCAAGACTTCGAATTTTTTTTTTCCAGGTACCAAGGAATATGCAGAGGAAGAAGTAGGAATATTGTTTTAAGCTTGATATAAATTACAAAGAAGTTAATATGAATTACCTACATGTAGAATTACAACGTATCAGTACATGGTTAGGAGAGTTAAAGGTAGCAGTTAATGAAGTAGAACATTTTGTAGAAACGTTGCAGAACAGAACGACTAGACAAGACCGTTATAGATTTATGGTAGACTGTAATGGAGTAGGAAAGAATAACAGGAGACAGCCATTGCTTAATAAAGACAGAAGACAATATGGTTATGACGAACCAAGGCCTGATGTATATAGAGTAAAAGACAGTGAGAACAAACATAATGGTGAAAGGTCGGACTGGTATAGCTGTTATAAATACAAAAATGGGCGTGAGAGAAACCTTTCAAAGAAATCATGGGGCTGGCCCTCTCACAGTGCAACCGCTAGAAAAAGACGTAACGACTGGTTTGAAAAAGACAAAGACAATATTTGAAGTCAGGATCGATGGACAGAGTAGAACACAAAGATAAGAATTCAACGACTCCTAAAGTACTTGCCAATATTAGGATTGAACAGGAAAAGAAAACGACGGTGTTAATAAAGAGAATAGACCGAGAGACACAGACGCAGACAAGTAATACGATAAATGATAGTACGCAGACACATATGGATACTGTAGAGAAGACAACCCAGGTACAACCAGCTAGCAAGATAACGAAGGGAAGTCAAACTGACTTAATAGAAATTCAGTCAAAACCAACTTACTTGACTAAGGGAGACACGGTTGAAATTAAGAAAGATAAACAGACAAGTGCCAAAGATGTTAAAAGACGGGTGAAGAAAAGTATTAAGGAAAGGAATAGTATGATTGTTAATAGAGGTACTGCTATGTCAAGTTCCTCAGGTATAGACATTAAATTAATCCCTAAATGGTGTAGAAATATTAGGTGTGAGAGTTCAGGTTATGGAGAGGATATTTCTACCTCTACCGCCGCATTTTATAGTAAATACTACGCTGCTGAAACAACTACAGATACTGATGATTCAGAGAATGAGAAGATTGCACTACGAACAGATCCTGACTCGAAGCGTGATGTTTCCTCATACGGTGGGCTTGCTGGTGGACAGACGGACAGAGTTTTGGTTGGTGACTCTTTAGAACTAGATACCAGTTTATATGACAGGAAAGTAGGGAAGGCTAAGAGACGAATACCAAGAGAGAGAGAGAGAAAGATACTTCCAAAAAGAAAGATGTTTGCCTAGTAGAAAGTGGAACACAAAAACAGCAAACAGCTGAAGCGTCGCTGGAAAAAGCTAGAAGTCTCATGAAATCGGTAAGACCATGGTTGTATTTAAATAACCGATACGAGCAGATTTGAGCATTTTGTAACTGAGCTTGGGGTAATTCAAGTTTGATGAGGCTCAAATTTCGACTCAAATGTGCTGTTGCTGTGGAAAATGGTGGAGAATCATTGCAAGTGATGTGTGACGTCGAGAACTGATGTAGTATTGTCTTGTATTACATAGGTTATTTTGAGATATAAAGTGGTCATAGAATAGTGATGACGATTGGGTAATGCGGATGTCATAGCTCGAAGAAGTATTATGAAGTGATGAGGAGGTTAAGATAGGATAAATGAGTAATTGACCGTCAGAGTAGTTTGACGTTGAGAATTAAGTAGGACGGAGAATAGTAGCATTATGATGGTTGAGAATGAAGTAAGAAAGTAGTTGAATTGTGAAAGTCCTGTTGAGTAATTCGTCAGATTATGCGTTGTCCGTGCGTGAGTATAAGGGTGGACACGTCAGGTTGTCGCGATGCGAGAGTAGTAGTGAGATGAGAGCGAGGTTGTGTATCACTGTCTGAGCAAACAAAATACGAATAACGTGTGAATATGCGAAGAGTGGCTGATAAGTGACGTTGATAAAACGTGGAACATAGAGTATGCGAAAATTGAGAGATAGAAAGAACATGATTAGAGAATTGTGATGTCTTTTCGTTAGAATATCTGACGTTGGACGGAAATTATGGAAGTTGTATGACAGGTTGACGGAATGAGAGTTAACATTCTGAATGACGTTTCATAAAATATGTTTAGTATTGTTGATAGGGACATGTCGAAGCATGAATGATTAATACTGAGAAATGAGAAAAGTGAGGTCTGTTGTTAGTAATATGTCGTGTGGGTTGATGTTCTGAATAAATAGGAAGAGGAATGAAAGATACGGAAGTAAACAAGATTAGATAAATGAATGTTGGAGAACGTGTTCCGATAAGTGTGACTGGTTTAACTATCATCGCGGTGCAAGAACGCTAGGAGAGACTTGAGGATAGCTTAGAGTAGTCGTGGTGAGATGTTGGAAAGTAATGATACGTTAGTGAATTGCGTCGGGTAGACGAGAAACTTAAAAGTAGAAGTTATTGGTACAGTAGGTAGATGTATTGGTGAGAGGTCTATAGTAAATAGACAAGTTTTTATTGGTGCTAGAAATACCGTGGTTAACGGTAATGATTAAGAAGTTGTAGTGATGTTTGGTACAAATCCAAGGGAAAAAATTGGTGTGCCGAGCCACAGGTTAATTAGTAGATAGATGACGGCTGGTACATTGAGATGACATTAGAATAATCGCCACATTAGTAATAGATAAAATGATTTGAGCTGCAGTTTACAGCGGTTGGTTAGGCTGATATTTCAGATATTGTGATGTGTTAGGAGTTAGTCTGGTAAAAGATAGAATATTGTGAGGGGAGAGAATCAATGATTGACTTCTAGAAAAAGTACGGTCATTTATTAATTAGTGACTTTTATTGAGAGAACGATATTGTTCTAAATTGTGAGAATAGTCTGTAGGTAACAGATATATATATATATATACAGTGAGTTGTTTTGTTTTTCTCGGTTATAAAAATAGTGGAATGACTTGTATGAATAGATATGTGTTACATTGGTTCGTATAAGGAGGCCAATGTTGATGGGTCACTTTACGTAGTTAATTCTAAGTGAATTATATTTGAATACCTTCTCTTTAGCGAGAAGACATTGTTTTATTGAGTCTGAGTTTTAATGCCTCATATATAATATGTTTTTTTTTGCTTGATTTGGTCCTGTAAAATGATTGTTATTATTTGATTTTAGAATAGGATTATTGTGTTCTTAGACTTTTGCGTACAAACTATTGGTCCGTAAAAGAGACCAGTAGTATTAGGTAACAATAGATTAGGATGTATGTTGTATTATTTTAATATATGTTTTTCTTTGAATGAGTTAATACCTTTAATTGATATGAGGGGAAACATAAATGATGTTATAAAAACTTGGGGGGGGGGGGGGGGGGTATGATATTCTGTTGTGATTTTATTTCGCTGTTTTGTATGTTAAATAGTAGTTAATTAAGTTATGTTTAATTTACATGGTTTTGTCTAGAATAAAGACAATACATGGGGCTTTAATTAGGACCCTGCGTTCAGAAAATAGTAATAAACTACTGTGGACTAGTAGAGAGACACATCATCTTTGTGAATAATGTGTTCATGGGTATATTATATTGCTGTGATAATCAGCATAATGAGGTTGATGTGGTTATGAAGTAGTAGAAACATATACCGGGGATGGTTATGGGAAAGTTTAGAGTTACACTAAAGTCAGCATTGATTGGAAATATATGGATTGGAAGCCATATGGGGGAAGAAAAGATTAATGAATATAGCAGTGGGGTAAATGAGGGAAAGTTTTGAACATAGTTTCCATGGGGTCAGAAGAGCCATGATGTACTTCATAAGAGACACGAGATTGCTGGCTTATAGAAGAAGAAGTGGGTAACGTGCTACGCCAGGACAATTAGCAAAACATGAATTGAATCCATGTTTGATTAGACACTGTGGATAGCAGTACAATAGTAAAGGGTTGTAAGTGTGAGAAATGAACATTGTGAAGACATAATGACATGGGGTCTTTGAGGGTCCGTGATATATGGACTGAGATAGAATAAAGTTGGTTGCAAGCAATCACACACATGAGTTCAGGGGTAGTATATTGTTGCTGTTGATAACGGCATAAGTGGAGGTTTTAGTAGATATGCCCATAATAAATGGACAGTAAGGGGTCGCTGAAAATTTCGGCAAGATTAAAAGAGATGATATGTATTGGGACAGGTCTTAAGGGATAATGGACCTTTTTAATTGTGTCCTCGGGATGTGTTTTGTGGTTGACATTACAAGGCAAGGTTGAGGTAAGGTTCAGAGCTATAAAATTAGTAGTGTCTGTAATATATAGACACTTGAGAGTAAATAATATTTTTGATGGTTGGATGCTGTAGATAGCAGCGTAAACTGTTACCATAATAAGTGGTATAAGGGAACTGTAGAAGATATAATTGTTTTAGACTTTATTACATAAAGTCTCAAATGACATAGGGGGGTAAAGGAGTGTGTGATTTAGCTGAGTGTGGTTTTTGTCTAGAAGAGTTCTACTTCTTCTTTGAATCTCCGGTGCGCACCGATTCTTTGTCTTTCTATCATGTGCGAGTGTTCTCAGGTTGATTGAAAGTAGAGAATTAGTAAGTAATGTTGGTGATGACAATAGGGAGTTGGTATAAGAAGAGTACAGTGTTTGAAATTTTAAGCGGATTGCTTATGAAGAGAAGAAGGAGTGTTTATTTCAAAAAGGTAACCATATGTATTATGATGTATTGTATGAAGTTGAGATTTAAATGTTATTGAGGATATGTAAATAATATGTGTTATGTTTGAAGAGTTCATAGTCGTTTACTATGTGGCAGGGGAAAGAGTTACGAATAGATTGTTTTACTTAAAATAAAGTTGGTTTGGGGAAGATTAGAGGAGTTATGGGAGGTAAGGAAAGAGAGGGAATAGAAGTAAGGGGATTGGGAGTAAAGACTTTTTAAAGGGAAAAAGTCTTTCGAAAACATAGGAAGGTGTAGCAGTAATAGGTATGATTAGGTGGGCAAAGCTACAGCACGCTTGAGCATCAGGATGGAATGGGAAGAAGGATGCTCAAGTCGTGACGTAGTTTGTTGTTAGGAACCAGTCAACATCTGGGCCTGGAAGAGAGAAGACGCCATGTTGTATGAAGGTTGTAGAAGTTGTCATCAAGATGAAATAAATCTCTATTTATACTCAAACAAAGAACTCGTCAGTCCTATTTATCTGTGCGCTGTTACATATCCACACTCTACTAATGAAGAATCAGATTCGCTGGGCTGGTCACTTAACACGCATGCCAGATCACGGACTCCCTAAACGAATTTTTTACAGCGAGTTGCGTTGTGGTAAACGCTCCCAAAGTGGCCAGAGGAAACGCTTTAAAGACACTCTGAAAATCTCACTGAATGCTTTTAGAATTCATCATGACACCTGGAGACTGCAGCCAGTGGCGCGCATCATTACGCAAGGGTGCAGTCACGTGTGAGGCAACCAGGACTGCAAGAGCTGTGAAGAAAAGGCAGGACAGAAAAACCACTGCAGGAAATCCTCCTCCAGAACCGTCAAGCATTCCTTGCCCACATTGTCAAAGAACATTTCGAGCCAAAATAGGCATTATCAGCCATCCTAGAACTCACGGCTCCATAGTTTCAACCCCACTGGATGAAATAAATGGTCATCATCATTCTTGATGGACAAACAACGCACGTGGTTCCAGAACTTTATCCTTTGTCGATTCTATTTGTGTTTCCTGCCCAGCCCGGCTGATTCTTGACACTTTTCTGCAATATGGCATCTCAAATGTCTTTAAACGTTATTTATGATGTTTACTCAATATCGCATTTCACAACCATGTATTATTACTGAGGAGCGTCTGGCCGAGAGTCTAGACCGCCAAAACCCATTCGGGACATCCAGGTTCTAACCTCCCGTAAGATGATCAAATAGAAAACCATAACCTGTTTTCCCCATCAATTTTACCAGTTGTCACTAAATGTTTAAGTCTCTTCCTCCTCATAAAGTACCCAAAAATCTTGACTATTACTGATTTCCATAATTAATTTACGATTTTCATTTCTGTCTTAAAGTTTGAATAATGTTTCATACTGTTTTCTGTCCTTCCAGTGATAAACATTTAATGGCAGTGGCAATTTTGTTTCTTTAGAAACTGCAAAAAATACCATCGACAGACAGTAGAACCAATGAGCAAGTTCTAAAATAAAAAATGAAAACCGTAGACTGATTAGAGAAATTAGTTATTAACAGTCACATTTGTGTGGTACATTATGAGAAGAAATAAACTATAGAACTTGGTGACAACTGGCAAGATTAAGGGGGAAAGAACAAGGGGAAGGCAGAGAAGTAAATATCTAGATTGTTTGACACACATGGCATGATACAGACAAAAGCACAGAGCTAATACACGACTCTTGTGATTATGTGAAATGGCTAAACTTGACCGCCAATGCTTATCGGCATGACACATGATAATGATTGTATTCTTTGTATTTTCTTTATAAACCACATTTCCCAGCTTGCCTATTTATTTTCCGTGTTTTAAGAAGTGATAAATTACAACGAATGTATTATATTTCTGCCCCTACTTTCCCAAGGTGGCATTAATCCCCCAAGAGAATTTGATACGCGACTATAAAACAGTTGATTGTGCACCATAGACCATACAGAACATCTCATATTTCATGAGGTAACAGAGACGAGTTCCAGGCCCCATATTCTAGTACTTCTCCCACTAAATCCAGTTCATTCTTGCTGTATTCGGAATCAACTGTCGGATGTCCTTCACAAAATGCCGCAGTCCGTTCCGTTTGAGTGAGTAGTCAGAATGTTTTTGTCAATGTCTTTCACGGTTGGTGCACCCCTACTAGGACACAGATTTTATCACCTTTACTACCTATGAACTTGTCGGATTTATTTAATCCTTGCACTTATGTCGTTCCTTTCTACATATGTTTATATATTATGTTGACAGATTGTTATGTAAACACTTCGTCTCTTTTTATAATGATGCACCTGGTGTATTTCTTGTTGCCACTTTGACCTAACCTGGTCGGTAACCGTCATCCAGTGCCATGTCGGCTGGCATGATCGATCATGCTTCTCCACAAATTGCGATCCCCGACGGCATGGATCAATTCGTGTGTTGACTCCCATTAGTGCCACGACACAAGACTGTCTTCATCTATCAATCTTTTGCCATCAGGTGAACCCACTCTGGTCTCCCTGGCGAAGGCGATAAGGACGCTGCTTCGTAATCCCGTAAACTCACGTACGAAACAAAGCTGCGCGAGATTCGGCAGCGGATCGCGTCGCGTTCATTTCTTACGGACAGTTATGTGAACCGGTCGTTCAGAAAGCAATGGCAAACTACTAACGTAAAACTTGACAAGACATCAACCAAAAAATGCTGGTGTTGACTGCAATGTCATGTAAATAGGGTATGCACAAATAAAAAGAACCCACTCTGACTTCTGAAGTACTTGTAATTTACGTCCCCAAGTCAAGGACGAGAAGTCAACGTTGTAGTCCAGCTGACTTTTCAAGGGGTTGAACCCGCTACGTAAGCATCTGCACACTGGTCGTTTAAGAGCAAGTGTTCTTATTCATTCAGCCTCGCTGACCTGCTCTCCTGACATTATTAGCGCAGCTCCTTATCAACGTCGCTAACGCACCCTATATGACTGGGTGTATTTTCTGTTGTGAATATGATCTTAACCCTCTGCGCTATGACCCAATAACCAGGTGCGTAAAAAAAAAACAATCACGGGCCATCACCGCATTAAAGGTCGGCTGTAATAATTTGTCTCCAATACCCTGAATCTGTCGTCTCCTGTAACGTTGTCTTTCTCGTATACGCTTCCCCTCAATCCGTCTCTATATCACATCCTTTAACAAGAAGCTGTATCTCTGTACATGGCTGACGTACAGGGTGTTTGTAAAGTCTCACTATACTTTCTCTTCTTCTTCTTCTTTCTTCTTCTTCTCTTCTTCTTCTTCTTCTTCTTTCCTTCTTCTTCTTCTTCTTCTTCTCTTCTTCTTCTTCGCTTCTTCTTCTTCTTCTTCTTCTCTTCTTCTTCTTCTTCTTCTTCTTCTTCTTCTTCTTCTTCTTCAGCGTTCCGAGCCATTGAGGTTCTTTGCTGCAAATACAATCCCGTCTCCATTCGTCTCTCTGGTGGACCTTCTCTTGCCAGTCGGTTGATTCCAAGTGCTTGTAGGTCTGTACATGTATTATCTCTCCACTGCCTTCTTGGTCTACCTCGGGTCTGCGGTCATTTATTTCCTGAGTGTAAGCGAGTTTTGTTTCCCTATTATCTTCCATTCTTTCTATATGCCCCAGCCATTGTAGTCTATTAGCCTTCATGATACCAGTGATTAGCGGGGACTTAAACAGATCATAAATGTCTTTGTTACTTCTTCTTTTCCACTCTCCACTATACTTTGCATGCAGAAAAAATTTGAAAAATGAAGTACATGATGTCATCAAAAAAGGCGAGACGGACATATAATCAGATTGCTACTGGAACTATTAGTGTTGGAACTCTTCGATGGTTGCTGAGGATGGAGACGGAGCGCTTATGGGAATGTCCCGAATGCTGTGATGTCGGTTCCTAGATCAATCAATCAATCAATCAATCAAAAAATGTGCTAAAAATTAACCCAGCAGATTTCAGCCATTTGCTGCATAACGCGTCACGATGGACTGTGGGGCACATGTTTTGATGACATCGTGTATTTTATTTTTCAAATTTGTTCTACCAGGGTGTATTTTTAATGACTGTGTATTGTTTGAAACTATTGCCGATCGAAGTTTTGTATTTACCTATAATGCTGGATGAACTTTACAGAGGGTGAATAATAAACTTGGACCGGCAATATTTGCAAACACTTCACAGTCATTAAAAATACACTCTATAAATGCAAAGTCTGGTGAGACTTTACAAACACTTAGGTACCTTAATTTCCCGATCATGATCTCATTCAATAATGTTTGTTTTAAATTACAGTTTGTGTAGTATTTATGTTCGATTTCAGCATGGCTGTGTCATAAGCAGTCATTCTTAATTTAGTAGGGAGTCTACGTGAAGAGCCTGCTCCATGGCGAAGGTGTTACGGGGGCAGTTCATTATCCCGCATACCGTGTTTGAAACACAGCTGCGGGAGATTTGGCAGCAGACAGCCTTGTGTTGGTGTTTATTAAATGGTGTGGGTGTTGGTCGTTCAGAACGCAATGCCAAACTACTGAACGTAAACTTGCCAGAGATCAGAAACAGCATACGAATGCTGGAGTTGACTGCGACGTCCTGCAACAGGATATACAACTAACTTTTTAACTACGTGACAAAGTGGTTGAGCCGCCTTTCTCACGCTCCGAAGATTGTGGGTTCGATTCCGGCCTACGTCGTTTTTGTTCTCGGGGATGTCGCTAGAGCTACAGAGTTCGTTGCTCTGTGTGACGCTTCCGCAGCCACTTTGCTGAAGAGACCGAGCCATATGGGATAAAACTGGATGCAATAAAATCCTCTCATCTCATCTTGTTCCAGTTGTGACTTGTGGTGTCCAGGTGAAGCATAAACAAGGGAAGAGTGTCCGTTTATGGGTTTCACAAATCGCGATTCTCCCTGTCCATCGTTCACATGGTCGACCTCTTCTTCTGGTTCCATTTGGTTTGTACATTGATTATTGTGGTATACTGTCAGTTAGTAGTCTAGTCAAACCATTTAACTTGCTATTTGTTTTAAATTAAATCTAGCGCTGCTATATCCCTCACTGCAGTCCTGATTTCTTCATTGCTGATTTTCTCTCTTCTTGATACATTGAGTATTCTTCCAAGAGATAACATCTTCGTTGCGGAAATTTATTTCCCCTGTCATTTCCAGGTTTGGCAATAGTAGCATAGTGTTTATAGACAGCTCTATTTGCATTATTCTCACCAGTGGTGACAGGGCCGTGCCGTGCTATGATACAGAGAGGCGGCCGCATCAGGCGGTACCGTAAGGGAGCTGCATAAGAGGGCGGCATTTTTAAAGAACAAAAAGCATGTAAGGGGCGGCATTTCGAAGACATGCACCTTGTTGAGTAAATTTACCGCACGGAAGTGAGTGGTGATAATAAGCTAAAGTTCCAGTTCCCTCCCTCTGATCGCAGTGAAAATAAAGCGCCCTTTGACACGCCTGGGGGGGGGGGGGGGGGTAAATTTGGTGAATGGTTTAAAAAGTTAGTTGCATGTCCTTTACAGAACGTCGCAGTTAACCCTAGCATGGCTTGGGTTGCTGTGATTTGCTAGACAAGTTTACGTTCAGTAGTTTGCCATTGTGTCTAAACGACCGGCACTCATACCATTGTATGAAAACGAACACAGGACGGTCTGCATCCACATTGCCCTCAGCTGTGTTTCGAAAGCTGATTCATAAATAAACACACATAGTATTGTTAGGCACACATAGAAGGAAAGAAGGAAGCAGAGGTTTGAGGACACACTAGACAACATACAATTTGACGGCCATTGTTACCGACCGGGATTCGAACCTGTCAACTCCAAATGACGACGGTGCCTCGCGAAAGCGGAATGCGGGATTTATAATCGTGTTCGTAACCCCTTCGCCCCAGCGCCGGGGGAATGGTGCTTTCTCTATATTCTTATAGAACAATCGACACTCGATACTGATGTGGTGGATATTGTACCGGTTGTATGGTGCTTTCCATATATTCTCATAGAACAGTCGACACTCGATAGTGATGTGGTTGATATTGCACCAGGTGAATGGTGCTTTCCCTAAAATTCTTATAGAACAATCGACACTCGATTTTTCTATAAGTTGTCAAGAGCGAAAATGGCATCTGTGCGTCCTTTGTTTTTCCTAAATCCATATCGGGGGTATGGTGCTTTCCCTATATTCTTATAGAACAATCGACACTCGATAGTGATGTAGTGGATAGTGTACCGGGGGTATGGTGCTTTCCCTACATTCTTATAGAACAATCGACACTCGATAGTGATGTAGTGGATATTGTACCGGGGGTATGGTGCTTTCCCTACATTCTTATAAAACAATCGACACTCGATAGTGATGTAGTGGATATTATACCGGGGGTATGGTGCTTTCCCTATATTCCTATATTCTTATAGAACAATCGACATTCGATAGTGATGTAGTGGATATTAAACCGTGGTATGATGCTTTCCCTATATTCTTATAGAACGATCAACACTCGACAGTGATGTGGTGGATATTGTACTGGAGGAATGGTGCTCTCGCTATATTGTAGTTATATATGTTGCTTACTAGCCCCAAAAGAAGGATCCGCTCCTCTTTTACTAAGAATAAAGAAGGAGGAGCGGTAGGAGCCGGGAGGAGCGGTCGTTTTTAGTAAGCGCAAAGAAGCAGGTGCGGGACATAACTCAGGAGTAAATAATCGTCTGTTTTTGTGATATTACTTCCCCTTTTTGAAGAATTTCATTTTTTTTAAATTAAAAATTTAATGATTATTGTTATCATGGTTGTAGTCGGCGGGTCTTAGTAGCGTTAGTTGTTAAGAGGATGAGGTGAGTGGCGATGTAGCTAGGTAAATGCTTCCGAGCACTATCATCATATCTTTTTAGAGCTTCAAATGAAAACCTTACAAATGTCAAATGGCCATAGTATTGATTTTAAATGGGGTATGGCTTAGCGAAAGTCGGTGTTAAGGGAGTGGGTAGCGGTTACTAGTGAGCCGTAGACGGATCCGTAGTGGCTTAAATCACTATCATCATACAGATTAAAAATGAAACCTTAAAAAAGTACAGATGACTGGTAGTACTTGCATGTAGTGGATAGGCTTGTGACATTCATTGTTAAGGGGTGGGTGAGTGGATGAATAATTAAAAAAACGCTTCTGAACACTATCATGGGGGTTGAATCCCAGGGGGGGGTGTCTAGGGTAGAATAATATTGGTTACTTAGTTAGATTTCGAGCTCTGGTTTTATTAACCGGCTAGTTTAGGATAGGGAGGTGGGTGCTGGTTGCGGGTATTTTTATGTGGTACCCAGACACTGTGGAAGTGACAGGTTCAAAGCTCGGTACTTTGTCGTTGGTAAAATTGCCGTCCCCAAACAGTGGGGTCTAGGTGACAAAAGGGGTAGGGTGCTTTGTCCGTTTGTCGCCGTAGCCACAAGTCCCCCGGGGCTGAAAAACACAAACCAATTTCACCGTACCTAGAGTTAAAAATTTAAACCTAACTTAAAAATCAAAATATGAATACCCAATACCAAAACAGGTGTTACAAAAAATCAAACGTATTCTCAAACGGCTAATCCTGGGATTATCACCCTCGTAATGACCAAGTCGGGTTATTGATATTTTGATTTTTCCCGCCATTGAAAATAGTTCGCGATATTAAAAAGGTTCATAAAAAGGTTTGGAAGAGGATTAAGGGATTAAATATTGTGGGACACCCAATAAAAATAAATAACACTACCCTCGATTTTTCTCATAATTGCGTTTGGGAGATTGGGGGCTAGGTGTATGGCCCTTATGCAGTTAAAAAAGTGGTATGAGTAGGAGATATCAAAACAGTATCAGATTGCCCCTGATCTTAAATATCAGTAGCTTTATTCTTGTGACATTGAAAACGTGTGTGTGAAGACGGAGGTTACTATGTTATTGGGCGGGTATATAGATGACCTATGTGAATTTGAAAGGTCACCCCTGTCAGCGCATCGTAGCTGTGTGTGATTGTCGCCTATTTCATCCGGGTGTCCAAAAAACCAAAATATTTACATCAACTCGACGGGCCTCTTATAGCTGCACTGCGAACATGGCTGGTCTACTTTGGAAAGTATCGTGTATCTGTTAAGGGTTTTCCCCTGCTTATAGATGGGGGGCAGTATTATTGGGAAACGGCCGTTTTGTCTACTTATCAAAGTATGTTGCCTTACGAGCTGGTAAGGCTATGTGTCTGCTACTTATGTTTTGCATGTTGCCTGTAGTATTTGGAGGAGTTTCTGTGGTGAATGTAAAAAAAAAAAAAACGATGTCTCAGAATCCACAACGCTACGGGCATTGGGCTTTTCAATTGTCTCCCACTGACCCGTTTTCCCGTCAACCCTTATCACAGCGATTCTTTTTCCCAAGCGTTTAAAGCCACCTCCCCTTTAGATATTGTTTCTTTCTTGTAGTCACGGTACTGTTTCCCCCTTTCAAGCTCAAGCTCCCGAGATTGGGGTAGAAATAAACCAAATCTCCAAAATAGACATATATACCACAATGTATAGGACCCCTGGGAAAAGGGTAATCCGGGCAAAGAGGGCGTTGATCCCGTCAAAGGGTTGGGGACAGCCCAGACCGGTGTAAAAGGGGTAACCCCCAAAAAAAACTTGGTTTTTTTGGGGAGGGAACCCGGGGACCTAACTCGGGGTGACCACCGCGTACGGGATGATTCTTCCCCCCCGTAACATGGGTCGGAGGTTTAAAAGGATCCCCCCTTTTCCAGCTTTTTTATGTCGGAGGGGGCCTAGTGTCACCTAGAACAGCAAAGAAAGAAACTATATACCGAGGGCCCCTATACACCAAATGCGTTGAAAAAAATATACACAACATAACCCAAATCATCATGTGATCGACTAACCCCTTTTATAGAATAGAGGAGAGGTGTTAGCACCGAGGCCCAGGGTTTTTTTGGGGGAGGTTTTTTTTTACCCTTTTAATTAAAAAAAAAAACTAGCTATCCATCTATCCATCCATCCATCCATCCATCTATCCATCCACCCAGGCATTCTTTTCGGGATACTATAACAGAAAGCAGGTATAGTAATGTCCCAAATGAATGCCTTCATTCACGATCAATTATTTTGAAAATTGTCTGTTGCATCGTTATGAAATTTTTCCTGCCAGTCTTATAGTTACCCCCACCCAAGGAATATGTCTTTGATAGGTCCAAAAGCAACTTAAATCATCGAAAGCGGCGACATTTCTTTGATGTTTTGCTGAAAAACTAGTGCTTTCCGCTAACAAATTGTGTTTACAGCAATGGGACACTCCTCAATTCAGATGACACACAAGGCGTATCCGGATTCGTATGGAGTGGGGGAATGTATATTGCTTTGCGGGATCGGCAGCTTCGCAGCTCGTCTTGTTCCAGATATATCGGTGTTACCTTTCCTCTGAGTAAACTAGGAGGCCGAGAGAGGGATCATGGTGCATAGGCAACACATGGTCTCTAAAACTCGCCCGGTCTTTGTGTTATGTAGAGGTATGACTCCACTTTCTACACTGTCGTCTGTCAAGACGGCAAGGTACCATTCAAATGCATGGCCTGTTCATTGGCGTTGCAATCAACCCTGTATTGTTTGATTGTTTGTGATCTCCTAGCCAGTTTTACTGCCCCCCCCAGTAGTTTGCCATTCTTCCTGAACGTCCAGGAGTCAATGTGGCGAAGTGGTTACGTCGTCCGGCCTCTCGCTCAGAAGTAGTGGGTTCGATTCCGGCCTACTTCGTTCATTTCACGTACAGTTTCTCGGAACTCCTGGGGGTCGTCGCGGGCACGGAGTTTCGTGCTTTGTGCGAGGATCCGGCAGGGCCCTCCCAGTTGGAAAGAGACTGAGCCATATGCGATCAGATCAAGTACAATGAAGTTGACCCTCTGCTTTAAAAAAACAAACTTTTTTCTTGAACTACGCTGACCTTTCCATAGAAATCAACGCAAGGTGTCTATGTCTACATCTTGTGCACTTGATTTTTATCCTCGAGTCGGTATGTCGGGCAATGTGAAAATCGCCACGTCTCTAAGTCAGTTATTGTTATGAGGCGAGTAACGTAGACAAATCTGCATATCAGAAGGTAAAATGTAGCCAATGGAATAAAATCACTTTCATTGAGTGTCAGAAGGAGGTTATTGAAATTATATGTCAAAGATGTTCTACTGTATGGTAGTAAATCATGGGATGCGGAATTTGGAAGATTTGGAAGCAACAAAGATGTGGTTTCTGAGTTGATGTAGCGATAACAGTGGACTGCCGATTAAACTAACTTATTTAATTCCTAGTTCTGCTCTGTCTGTACTAATCACGCGTGGCCATCAATTGCTGTGTGTGTATCTATCATGATGTGAATTGCCTCGAAAATTTCACAACGACTGATATATCTATGTATTCACGTCTTCGTATGAAGCCATGCCAAGCGGCCTTCGCGTTTACGAGGGGAAGTCATAAGTAAGTCACAAATGGCTGTAGAAAAATAACTAAATATGGTAACAACTTGAAACCAGTTTATTTGTATACACACATTGTCCCTTTATTTCTCAATATAGTTTCCACCAACATTGATGTACTTATTCAATCGTTTTATCAGTCCTCCCAAACCGACTGCATAGAACTGCGTGCTCTGTTTTCTAAACCACGTTTTCACTTCACATTCAATTTCGGCGTCATTCGCGAAGTGTCTCCAGCCAAGGTGGGTTTTCAGTGGACCAAAAAGGTGGAAATCGCTACGCGCTAGGTCGGGGCTGTACGGTGGATGTTCCAGAACATTCCACCATGGTTGGTTAATTTTCTCCTGAGTTAATCGAGTCGTATGTGGTCTGGCATTGTCATGAAGAAGCAACACTCCTTGAGAAAAGTTTTCTACCCAGCTATGCACCGCTTTACGGGTGCAAACATTGTCAGCATAAATAGGAAGCATTTCTTATGAATGTCCTTTCCACCAGTCCTTTTGCTCACAAATAAAAAATTTAAAAAAACGCACAACAGCACGTTGCTCTTGTTGTGCACTCCGTAAGTACAGTCGCTATTTTGTTTATGCGCTGCTCATGAGCATGAGACACCTAGCGCCACCTGACGAACGGGAATATAAATTTCGATGTTGCTGTCACCTAATGACACCTGTAGAAAAACATCAAATACATTTACCTGGTGAGGGTATCTATGTGGGTGTGGGTGGGGATACTGTGTGGTTTGTTGGTGGGGGAATTTGTGTGTGGTGTGTAAGTGGGGATGTGTGGTGGTATGTGAGTGGGATGTGTGTGGGTGAGGGATATTGTGTGTGGTGCGTGGGTTGGGAATATTGTGTGTAGGGGATGTATGTGATGTGCGGGTGAGGGATGTGTGTGGTGGGGGATGTGGGTTAGGGTATGTGTGGTGGCGGAGGATGTATGTGTGGGTGGGTGGGTGTGTGTGAGTGGATTGGGGAGTATGGTGGTTAGGGAGATGTGTGTGTGTGTGTGTGTGTGTGAGTGTGTGTGGGTAGGGATATGTCAGTTGGTGGGATGTGTGTGTAGGTTTGGAGATGTGTGAGTGTATGTGCGATGTGTGGGTTGTGGGGGCTGTGTGTGCGGGGTGGTGGGGATATGTGGTCGATGGAGTGTGGCTGGGGCATGGGGGTGGAGTGTGTGGGTGGGAGAGGATATGTGGTGTGGGGAGATGGGTGTGTGGGTTAGGATGGTATATAGGGGGTGCGGGATGTGTGGGTTGATGGGGGGGGGGTATTTGTGTGGGGGCGAGTGTGTTTGGGTTGGGGGAACAAGTGTGGGGAGTATGTGTATGGGGGAGGTGGGAGGGGATGGGTCGGTTGGTGAGGTATGTATGTGTCCCTGGGTGTGTGGGTGTTGTGTGTGGGTAGGTGTGTGTGTGTGGGTGGTGTGTGTGGGTGGGTGGATGGTGTGGGAGTAGGTGGGAGATGGGCCTCATAAATTGGTAATTTGCTTGTTTGATGTTACAACATCATTTTTTCTTCCTATGTGAATGTATAATGCTCTTGATGAACAAAAGAATGAGTGATTGGAAGGGCCTAATGTAAGAAGGGCCTGCGTGCCCAATTTTGTGACCCTTTAAAATAAAGTTGATTTGATTTGATTTGATTTGCCAATCCCATAGAACCGTGTGGACTTACTTATTGACTCGCCCTCGTATATTACTTTATATAGTCTGTTTTGTTCTGTTATGCTGTTATGCTGTGTCTACGCACCAACTATGACCAATGAAGATGATGTAAAGAACAAGTTGCATGATGACTGACACAATGTATTAACATCTGTTCCCAAAGGAGACAAACTTATACTCCTTGGGATTCAATGCCAGAGTAGGCACGGACACACCTCTTGGAGTGGCCTATTATTGAAAGCACAGAGTCGGAAACTTGTAACAGCAATGGACTCCTCCTCCTTAAGACATGTGCCGAACACGAACTCTCCTGACTTCACCAACACATTTTCCGTCTTCCCATGAGAAATAGGACATCGTGGATGCACCCTCGCTCGAAAACACTGCACCTCATGACTATGTCATCGTCAGGAGGAGTGACAGAACAAGGACGTTCGGGTGACAAAAATCCATGTGTGGTGCAGAATGTTGGACAGACCATCGTCTCATTTATCTCGAAATAAACATACAGATCAAACCACCACGGCGTCCTCCAAGGGGTAAAATGCAAAACAAACAAAAAAAAAAAACTAAATGTCACCGCCTAAACAGCAAGAAAATGCAGCTGTCGTTGAAATATGCTGGAAGACGCCTCAAGCCCAATGCTGCAGCTAAACAGGATGCAGAAACAGAGTGGAGAGCCCTAAGGACATAATTTACAACATGCTATGGAAAATCCTGGGCCAGCTCACCCGAAGATATAAGGACTGGTTTGATGAAAATTCAGGAAGACATCAACCATTGCTGGCCGAGAAACATCTTTCATCTCAAGCACATTTGGATGACCCAAAGTCAACATAAAAAGATGCTTCAAGAACATTCAGAGAGTAGTACAGCAAAAAACTTCGGCACATGCGGGACTCTGGCTGAGCAGCAAAGCTGATGAAATTCAAGGCTTTGCTGACAGACATGATATGAAAAAACTTCTACGACTCACTGAAAGCGGTCTATGGTCCTACATCACCAGCATAGTTCCCCTCTTCAATGCAGATGGGGAACATTGGTCACCGATAAGAAAGAAATCCGTCAATCTCTGGGCAGAGCATTTCAGCAACATCTTAAATGCAACTTCTTTCTTAGATGATGAAACCATCAACTGCCTTCCTCAAGTTCCCACTAATGATACCCTTGATGACTGCCAACAAAGTGGAAGTAAACAAAGCCATCCAGCAATTCTCCAGCGGCCAGGCACCGGTTTTCTGAATCCATCCCAGCAGAGAATACAAGACAGGTGGGCCGGTCCTAAAGAGCAGCTCACAAGTCTTTACAAACATATGGGTGAACGAACAGGCCACAAGATTTCAAGGACGCGTCAATAGTCCACCTTTACAAACGTAAAGGAAACCGCCAATCCTGTGACAACCACCGAGCATCTCCTTGCTTTCAATTTGCAGGGAAGATATCGCCAGAATTCTTCTCAATCGCTCACGGCCCATCTAGATCAAGGTTCTTCTTCCTGAGAGTCAATGTGGCTTCAGAAAAGAACGAGAAACTGTTGACATGATTTTCGCTGCAGGCGCTGCAGAGAATGTCAGGAACAGAACTGCGAATGTCTCCACTTTCATTGACCTTACCAAGGGCTTTTGATACAGTCAGCAGAGAGGACTGTGGAAGATTATGCGAAATATGGCTGTCCACGAAAAGTTTGTCCAAATAGTGCGGCTATTTCATGATGGTAATGCAGGCAAGAGTACAGGAAAATGGTGAACTGTCTGAGCCCTTTCTTGTCACCATTGGGTGAAGCAAGGATGTGTCCTGGCACAAAACACTGCTCAGCCTCATGTTTACAGCTATGTTGACGAATGCCTTCGAGAATAACGTCATTGGAATAGACATCAACTACCGCATGGATGGAAAGTTATTCAATCTCAGAAGGCTGAAAAGCTAAACAAACATTACAGCGACATCGCCAGAGAGCTCTGTTTGCTGATGATTGCGCTCTATATGCAACTCAGAGGCAGACATGCACCAGAGTTGAGTTGAGTTAAGAACCGACATCACTGCACTCAGGACAATCCCATAGTGCTCCGTCCCCTCGTTCAAAAGCCAGTGAAGAGTCACACTACTAATCATTCCCACAGCTATCTGATTAAAAGTTCTCCTGGTCTTCTCTCTCAGTTTTGAGATTCTTCCAGAACCCCTGCCGATCCCCCGCAATCTCATTCTTTCCACATACGGGTTCTCAATCTGTTCCTCCGCCTTCTCCGCCTGGTCCACAAGCGCACGACACCCTCCCCCTTATCCATAGGCAATCTGCCACCAAGAGGTGCATTCCCTACTAGCCTATCAGCCTGTTATTCCCCCGCACACCCCGCAATGGCCAGGGCAAAATATCCATACAATTCTCACAATCTGTGACCTCTGAAGCGACGAGAGCCATTCCACGCGAATCATTCCTGTCTCCACCTTACTAAGCATACTCTTTGAATCCGTAATGAATACAACGTGTGTTTGCAGTAGTCTCCTCTAGCCAACGGAATGCCGCTGTTGTTACTGCCTCCACCTCCATTCTCATACTGGAGTCGTAGTCTCATATGCCAGACTCTCCTTTTTTAAGACTCGTCCATTAGCCTTTGCAATAAAGCTCCATCACTACGTCTGTTTCTCACCACAGACCCATCGTGTAGATGTCTATGTCACATTCATGTGGTTGCTCTGGATCAGCTGTGCACTTCAAACTCAGTGCGCCAGCTGCCCATTCTCTGCACTCACGACCCAGTGTTGTTATTACATTGTGCTAGTGTCGTAAGTTATCCCTTCTTACTTTAGTGTCGTCCCTGGAGTGAGGGGAATCAACACCCCACATTTTTATTAACCCAATATTATTGTCCTAGAGAAACCACCAGACTCCGTCCACAAAAAACTCCGTCGGTCTGCAAACACCTCTTCTTACTCTCACTCACCCTGGATCATTCTCCCTCTCACTCGTCCCCAACATAACATACTCCACAACTCTAGCTTTAACAAATAAATACAAAATAATTTATTAAACCAAGAGTATAGATGTGAGAAGTGTGTGTGTGTGTAATGTGTAGAATGTGTGTCGATTATTCTAGGGGTGCAGACTTAGACAAGTAGCTGAAGAGCCCAGCCCGATCATCCCGGAAATGATCATACCACATCTTCATTCAGTCCACAATGACCTCACCAAGGTATGTGTCCATCCGGCTAAATGTAGACTTCCACCGGTGGCTGTTTGATCACTCAAAAGAAACTAGTCACAGTCTGACCCTGATCCTGCCTGGATCACACATCGTTATCACATGTCCCGATTATTCTTAGACTTATAACATCCTTGTCTAGTGAGGACACGAAAATACTGTTCTTTGAAATAAATTTACTTCTTGTCTAAAGTGTCTACTGTTCACAAGACCATTGTTATAATAACTTCCTAATCAGTTTATACTGTTCTAATCCCATGTGATGTGGAAAAACCGTACCTATTAGTCTTTTCACCGGTCGTGTGACAACATAATACCCATTGGACGTTTCCCATGTGGTGTAAAGACAATTCTACGATTCTGTTCACATGTGATGTTTAAACCCTTAATCTCACGGTTGTTCCTTCTCCAAACTGATGAGGAGAAAACAATCTCTAGTATTCTGCTAATGTGTGACGTTTAATAAATACTCTCACGACTGTTCCTTTAAACCCCTTTCATCATGGGCTAAGTGCAAAAGTTTGCTGACTAACTGCCTGCACTAAGGTCTCCATTCTCAGTGACTTGAGTGACCTAAGGGAACCTGTAAAAGATAGAACAATAAACTTGGTGAGAGCACCTGTCCCTGACCTCCATTGGATGGGGGTAGGCTGACATCCTCACTCAGATACATGACAGTGAACCAACACTGTCATGGGCAGAGGAGCTCTTCACTCCGGTCTGCGGTGGGTTAAGACCAGGACAGAGCAAAGTGCAAAGTGTAGACCCCCAGCAGACCCCACTGGAAGATCCCACCATTGGACATCTCCTTATCCCAATCTCCCAAATATCATCCAATTTCACTATTCCCCCTCAGCAGAGCTACCTGCCGTCTTACACTAGTTAATCTTAACATGCGGACGGCCTATTGTCGCTGATATTCCTTGACTACCTAACCAAATTGCAACAACCTATGTTATAGTTCTAAACTATATTTCTAAGCTATTCCACATAATTATAGCTAGATACAATCCTTAAATACCTTATTGCCATTCTGACTCATCTCTGAATCGAATACACATTTGCCATAAAGACACATGTTAAGCGAAACCGAACACAGGCGATTCTATTCCACACGGGTCGAGCCAGCTATCACTTCTGCCTACGTCAACTGTCTGAGTTACACTAACGTACACAAATCATGTTTCTTGGCAAACAGCCTTGAAATTGTTCACGTGACGTTTTTTTTTAATGTCCATACATCAGATGGTTTCAAGGTCAGATTATCCATTTCAGAATCAGTTCTTATCTCCCTTGTTCACAGTTATTCTCCTCCTGTCCTGACACCCAACACAGCTAGCGTCTCGTCTTGGATTCCGCTGGTCGGCAAATCAACCTTGCCATATTTTCTGTCTACCAAGACTTCTCAAGGTCCGCGGTGCCGTTTGATCTATCTGCCACTTGTAAACAACTACAAGCTGTTACTCTGACGGTCCTTGGTATTTTGACATCTGATTGTGTAACCTGGAGTGATTGACGACAGCCAGTCCGTCATATCTTCCGGAACTTCAACCCACTCTCTTTCACGATGATGGTCTCTAAGTCACACACCCGACATATAGAAAGTTCTGCCTGTGCCTCCAGGACCTGCCTCGACTTAGTCTATGACCCTTGACCATATCATGGCTGCATGCAGCGGGGTGATACCTGTCTGCAACAACTCTCAGGTACCATTTGGCCTGAAGGACCATATGCCTATCCGTCATTGTTTGTAGCGCCAGGATATGCCTCATGCATATAATTGGTGTGTCCCTTTGTGCACCCCAGGATTAACCACATGGCGGCATTCTGTGTGCGCTCAAACTTTTCAAGCTGGCTCTTTGATACTGTCAGCAGCCTCAAACCATACTCATGACAGAAATTATTAACTGCCGAAAGACCTGAGCCGAAAAGCATCCTCTGTTCTACCCGGTTGCTGCCATAGCCCTCAATGCATTAGTCCTTTACAGCCTTCACCCACCTAATCCCCCACATGTCCTTAAAAGACCAAACACCTGTCAAAGTGATACCCAAGTACTTCAATCTCATAATCAAACAACCTGCAAGCCAAGGCTTCAAACTTCAATTTACACCTTCTCCCCCAAGTACTTCAATTTATCTCTCGCCTAAGAGGACATCCATTCAACATAATACCTGGGACATCTGCCTTGACGATCGGGGTGTCCAGGGAGTACTACACGACCGATGCCTTGTCTTGTATCACTCTGCCACCCCATTACTGCCACCTGTAAGTCTTTCGTCAAACTGGCCCTGTCTCTGCCCTGTTTGTACACCAACACATCATCTGCAAATGTCAAGATTCTAACCCACACCTGGTGTCTCAATAGCTGCGATTTTGCTGGTGTAGACATTAAAGAGCACTGGGGACAAGCAGATCCCTGTTGCAACCCAGGTGTAATAGTAGATGGGCCAGAAGTCCAGGTACCCATGCGCAGTGCACCTTACGCTCATAAAAGACTGCCGCAACCCATCTAACAAGGCAAGGGCAGACCTCCATGTCCAACAGTGTGTGTATCAGCCGATCATATCTGACCCTTTATACGCATCCTCCAGGTCAAGAGCTACCGCCACTGTCTCTTATTTATCCTGGAAGCTCTCGTAGACATCAAAAGCAAAAGTTGTAGCATTGCCCAAGTGTCTTTTCCAGGCTGGTAACTCCCGAGTCCTTGGGGAAGCAGATTACGACTTTCCAAATGTCGCTGGAGTCTGCGTGCTACTATCTTTTTTCGAGGACTTTGCCATTTTCTCACATGCCTGTGCCAACTTTGAGCTCAATATCAACTTGGAGAAGACTGTAGTTATGTACCAGCCAGCTCCAGGGAATAATCACACTGTGCCGAATATCAAAGTGTATGGTCATAGACTAAGTGTTGTGAACAAATTCACCTATCTTGGTAGCACTGTGTCACAAGCTGCCACAATTGATGACGAAGTGAATGCAAGAATATCCAAGGCCAGCGCGGCTTTGACAGTCTGTACAAGAATGTAGGGACAGAAATGGAATAAGCCTGCAAACAAAGCTGAAAGTCTACAAGCAGTTGTATTATCCACACTGCTATATGCTTGTAAAACCTGGATGTTTATCAGCGACACGCTATGAAATTAAACCACTTCCACACAGTCTGCCTTAGGAAGCTACTGAGATTAAAATGACAAGACAAGATCCCAGACATCGAAGTCCTAGAAAGAGCGTTCATGCCCAGTATCTGTAGCAGAATAGTATGATTAGGTGGGCAAAGCTACAGCACGCTTGAGCATCAGGATGGAATGGGAAGAAGGATGCTCAAGTCGTGACGTGGTTGGTTGTTAAGAGGGAGTCAACATCTGGGCCTGGAACTGAGAAGACGCCATGTTGTATGAAGGTTATAGAAGTTGTCATCAAGATGAAATAAATCTCTATTTATACTCAAACAAAGAACTTCAGTCTTCCTATTTATCTGTGCGCTGTTACAAAGGACTGAATGGTGCCCATGACACAGGATACGAACTTGGAATGTCGCAGAATCACAATATGCTGTCCAGGTCGAACATCGAACTAGAATCAAGTTTTGAAGATCTCGTTCTGCTTGCTCAAATACCCAGAGACAGAATTACGACACGGTTCTATACTATGTTGACGGAAAAGAAGCGATGTTGATAACTGGCCACTATGTCGTATGTGAGAATTACAGCAGCCAAAAGCCCGGCTAGGGGTGGTTGTCTGTAAATATTTTTCAGAATCCTCGTTGCTATCAAGAATCCTAGATGTATAGGCAGTCGTTGTCACCTGAGTTATGAAGCCGGCTTGCCAGAGTGAGTTGCTGTACAGTGGTGATCATCTCGCTGAGCAAAAGATTGAGAAAGACCAGCACGTTTTTTCTGGGTTCGTTTGAAATAAGAGGCTCAGGAAAAAGAAACCTTCAAGGCAAGTCGAATCAAGTAGAAACATTTTACTAACAGAGCAGTTGTCTACTTCTTCTCGTTAAGATAGATTGCCTGGAGCGAACTAAAAGCCGCAGAATCCTGACCTTGAGACTTTTTGAAAAATATGAAGAAATGAAAAGCTCATTAACAGCAGCGATACCGCTAAAGAACTCTCGGAAGTGGGAGAGGCAGACTGGGCTGCCGACCTACTGAAATTATCGCTTTTGTGAAGTTCTCAAGACGTCGCTTTGATGTGCCCTGTATAGGGTGAAAAGAAGCCAGAAGTCTGGTAGGGACCCAACCAGGGGTTGAAGTTACTGACGTTGGAAGAAGAACTCCCTAACTACCTGAGGTGCGGGATCGGTTGGAAGAGCATTTCGGCTGGCGCAGATTCCGGGCGTGTGAATTCTACCTGACAGCGAGAATAGAGGAATCCGTCTTTCGTGAATCAGAAACAGAGATTAGGGTAAAGTGTAAACCTTAAATATCATTTTAAGTACTATTGACTGATTGAACAATTCTTACTGTGTAAAATAACAACGGTCATGTCTTTAAATTAGATAGTTATAAATGTGAAATTGATTTTATTGCTATATATAGAAATATTTCAGCATAGCAAAGGAAACAACAGAAGATGGCAACAGGCAGACCCATCACAGTACAGTGGAGAAACAGGCATAATTTCAGCTAGGCTCAAGACTTCGAATTTTTTTTCCAGGTACCAAGGATATGCAGAGGAAGAAGTAGAATATTGTTTTAAGCTTGATATAAATTACAAAGAAGTTAATATGAATTACCTACATGTAGAATTACAAACGTATCAGTACATGGTTAGGAGAGCTAAAAGTGGCAGTTAATGAAGTAGAAAATTTTGTAGAAACGTTGCAGAACAGAACGACTAGACAAGACCCTTATAGATTTATGGTAGACTGTAATGGAGTAGGAAAGAATAACAGGAGACAGCCATTGCTTAATAAAGACAGAAGACAATATGGTTATGGACGAACCAAGGTCTGATGTATATAGAGTAAAAGACGGTGAGAACAGACGTAATAGTGAAAGGTCGGACTGGTATAAGCTTGTTATAAATACAAAAATGGGCGTGAGAGAAACCTTTCAAAGAAATCATGGGGATGGCCCTCTCACAGTGCACCGCTAGAAAAAGACGTAACGGACTGGTTTGAAAGAGACAAAGACAATATTTGAAGTCAGATCGAAGGACAGAGTAGAACACAAAGATAAGAATTCAACTACTCCTAAAGTACTTGCCAATATTAGGATTGAACAGGAAAAGAAGACGACGGTATTAGTAAAGAAAATAAACCGAGAGACACAGACGCAGGCAGGTAATACGATAGAAAATAGTACGCAGACTCAGGTAGATACAGTAGAGAAAAAAGTCCAGGTACAATCGACTAGCAAAGTAACGAAGGGAAGTCAAACTGACTTAATAGAAATTCAGTCAAAACCAACTTACTTGACTAAGGGAGACACAGTTGAAATTAAGAAAGATAAACAGACAAGTGCCAAAGATGTTAAAAGACGGGTGAAGAAAAGTATTAAGGAAAGGAATAGTATGATTGTTAATAGAGGTACTGCTATGTCAAGTTCCTCAGGGATAGATATTAAATTAATTCCTAAATGGTGTAGAAATATTAGGTGTGAGAGTTCAGGTTATGGAGAGGATATTTCTACCTCTACCGCCGCATTTTATAGTAAATACTACGCTGCTAAAACAACTACAGATACTGATGATTCAGAGAATGAGAGGATTGCACTACGAACAGATCCTGACTCGAAGCGTGATGTTTCCTCATACGGTGGGCTTGCTGGTGGACAGACTCTTTAGAACTAGATACCAGTTTATATGACAGGAAAGTAGGGAAGGCTAAGAGACGAATACCAAGAGAGAGAGAGAGAGAGAGAGAGAGAGAGAGAGAGAGAGAGAGGAGAGAGAGAGAGAGAGAGAGAGAGAGAAGAGAGAGAGAGAGAGAGAGAGAAAGATACTTCCAAAAGAAAGATGTTTGCCTAGTAGAAAGTGGAACACAAAAACAGCAAACAGCTGAAGCGTCGCTGGAAAAAGCTAGAAGTCTCATGAAATCGGTAAGACCATGGTTGTATTTAAATAACCGATACGAGCAGATTTGAGCATTTTGTAACTGAGCTTGGGGTAATTCAAGTTTGATGAGGCTCAAATTTCGACTCAAATGTGCTGTTGCTGTGGAAAATGGTGGAGAATCATTGCAAGTGATGTGTGACGTCGAGAACTGATGTAGTATTGTCCTGTATTACATAGGTTATTTGAGATATAAAGTGGTCATAGAATAGTGATAACGATTGGGTAATGCGGATGTCATAGCTCGAAGAAGTATTATGAAGTGATGAGGAGGTTAAGATAGGATAAATGAGTAATGACCGTCAGAGTAGTTTGCCGTTGAGAATTAAGTAGGACGGAGAATAGTAGCATTATGATGGTTGAGAATGAAGTAAGAAAGTAGTTGAATTGTGAAAGTCCTGTTGAGTAATTCGTCAGATTATGCGTTGTCCGTGCGTGAGTATAAGGGTGGACACGTCAGGTTGTCGCGATGCGAGAGTAGTAGTGAGATGAGAGCGAGGTTGTGTATCACTGTCTGAGCAAACAAAATACGAATAACGTGTGAATATGCGAAGAGTGGATTGAAAAGTGACGCGTTGATAAAACGTGAACATAGAGTATGCGAAAATTGAGAGATAGAAAGAACATGATTAGAGAATTGTGATGTCTTTTCGTTAGAATATCTGACGTGGACGGAAATTATGGAAGTTGTATGACAGGGTGACGGAATGAGAGTTAACATTCTGAATGACGTTTCATAAAATATGTTTAGTATTGTTGATAGGGACATGTCGAAGCATGAATGATTAATACTGAGAAATGAGAAAAGTGAGGTCTGTTGTTAGTAATATGTCGTGTGGGTTGATGTTCTGAATAAAAGGAAGAGGAATGAAAGATACGGAAGTAAACAAGATTAGATAAATGAATGTTGGAGAACGTTGTCCGATAAGTGTGACTGGTTTAACTATCATCGCGGTGCAAGAAACGCTAGGAGAGACTTGAGGATAGCTTAGAGTCGTCGTGTGGTGAGATGTTGGAAAGTAATGATACGTTAGTGAATTGCGTCGGGTAGACGAGAAACTTAAAAGTAGAAGTTAATGGTACAGCAGGTGATGTACTCTAGTAAATAGACAAGTTTTTATTGGTGCTAGAAATACCGTAGGTTAACGGTAATGATTAAGAAGTTGTAGTGATGTTTGGTACAAATCCAAGGGAAAACAATTGTGTGTGCCGAGCCACAGGTTGAATTAGTAGATAGATGACGGGCTGGTACATTGAGATGACATTGGGATAAATCGCCACATTAGTAATAGATAAAATGAGTTGACCGGTAGTTACAGTGCTTGCTTAAGATGATATTCCAGAATATGATGATGTGTTAGGAGTTAGGCTGGAAAAAAGATAGAAAATTGTGAGGGGAGAGAATCAATGATAGTACGGTCATTGCTGATTAGTGATTTTTTTTGTGTAGAGAGAACAGATATTGTTCTAAGTTAAGAAATTGGTCTGTAAGTAACAGATATATATACTTGGCAGTGAGTTGTTTTGTTTTCTCGGTTATAAAAATAGTGGGATGACTTGTATGAATAGATATGTGTTACATTGGTTCGTAAAGGAGGCCAATGTTGATGGGTCACTTTACGTAGTTAATTCTAAGTGAATTATATTTGAATACCTTCTCTTTAGCGAGAAGACAATTGTTTTATTGAGTCTGAGTTTTTAATGCCTCATATATAATATGTTTTTTTTTTGCTTGGTTTGGTCCTGTAAAATGATTGTTATTTTTTTATTGTAGAATAGGATTGTGGTGTTCTTAGACTTTTGCGTACAAACTATTGGTCCGTAAAAGAGACCAGTAGTATTTAGTAAAAATAGATTAGGATGTATGTTGTATTATTTTAATATATGTTTTTCTTTGAATGAGTTCATACCTTTAATTGATATGAGGGGAAACATAAATGATGTTATAAAAACTTGGGGGGGGGGGGGGGGGGGGGGTATGATATCCTGCTTGTGATTTTATTTCGCTGTTTTGCTATGTTAAATAGTAGTTAATTAAGTTATGTTTAATTTACATGGTTTTGTCTAGAATAAATACAATACATGGGGCTTTTAATTAGGACCCTTCGTTCAGAAAATAGTAATAAACTACTGTGGACTAGTAGAGAGACACATCATCTTTGTGAATAATGTGTTCATGGGTATATTATATTGCTGTGATAATCAGCATAATGAGGTTGATGTGGTTATGACGTAGTAGGAAACATATACCGGGGATGGTTATGGGAAAGTTTAGAGTTACACTAAGTCAGCATTGATTGGAAATATATGGATTGGAAGCCATATGGGGGAAGAAAAGATTAATGAATATAGCAGTGGGGTAAATGAGGGGAAAGTTTTAGAACATAGTTTCCATGGGGTCAGAAGAGCCATGATGTACTTTCATAAGATACACGGGATTGCTGAGTTATAGAAGAAGAAGTGGGTAACGGGCTTACGCCAGGCAATTAGTAAAACATGAATTGAATCCATGTTTGATTAGACACTGTGGATAGCAGTACAATAGTAAAGGGTTGTAAGTGTGAGAAATGAACATTGTGGAGACATAAGGACATGGGGTTTTTGAGGGTCCGTGATATATGGACTGAGATAGAATAAAGTGGTTGCAAGCAATCACACACATGAGTTCAGGGGTAGTATATTGTTGCTGTTGATAACGGCATAAGTGGAGGTTTTAGTAGATATGCCCATAATAAATGGACAGTAAGGGGTCGCTGAAAATTTCGGCAAGATTAAAAAGAGATTATTATGTGAGGTGATGTGTATTGGACAGGTCCTTAAGAGGTGATGGACCTTTTTAATTGTGTCCTCGGGATGTGTTTTGTGGGTTGACATTACAATGCGAGGTTGAGGTAAGGTTCAGAGCTATAAAATTAGTAGTGTCTGTAATATATAGACACTTGGGAGTGAATAAATTTTTGATTGGTATTGGAGGCTGTAGATAGCAGCGTAAAATGTTTACCATAATAAGTGGTACTGTAGAGATATAATTATTTTAGACTTTATTATATAAAGTCTCAAATGACATAGGGGGGTAAAGGAGTGTGTGATTTAGCTGAGTGTGGTTTTTGTCTAGAAGAGTTCTACTTCTTCTTTGAATCTCCGGTGCGCACCGATTCTTTGTCTTTCTATCATGTGCGAGTGTTCTCAGGTTGAGTGAAAGTAGAGAATTAGTAAGTAATGTTGGTGATGACAATAGGGAGTTGGTATAAGAAGAGTACAGTGTTTTGAAATTTTAAGCGGATTGCTTATGAAGAGAAGAAGGAGTGTTTATTTCAAAAAAGGTAACCATATGTATTATGATGTATTGTAAGAAGTTGAGATTTAAATGTTATTGAGGATATGTAAATAATAGTGTGTTATGTTTGAAGAGTTCATAGTCGTTTACTATATGGCAGGGGAAAGAGTTACGAATAGATTGTTATACTTAAAATAAAGTTGGTTTGGGGAAGATTAGAGGAGTTATGGGAAGTAAGGAAAGAGAGGGAATAGAATAGGGGATTGGGAGTAAAGACTTTTTAAAGGGAAAAAGTCTTTCTGAAACATAGGAAGGTGTAGCAGAATAGGTATGATTATGTGGGCAAAAGCTACAGCACGCTTGAGCATCAGGATGGAATGGAAGAAGGATGCTCAAGTCGTGACGTAGGTTGGTTGTTAAGAGGCAGTCAACATCTGGGCCTGGAACTGAGAAGACGCCATGTTGTATGAAGGTTATAGAAGTTGTCATCAAGATGAAATAAATCTCTATTTATACTCAAACAAAGAACTCGTCAGTCCTATTTATCTGTGCGCTGTTACATATCCACACTCTACTAATGAAGATCAGATTCGCTGGGCTGGTCACTTAACACGTCATGCCAGATCACAGGACTCCCTAAACGAATTTTTTACAGCGAGTTGCGTTGTGGTAAACGCTCCCAAAGTGGCCAGAGGAAACGCTTTAAAGACACTCTGAAAATCTCACTGAATGCTTTTAGAATTCATCATGACACCTGGAGACTGCAGCCAGTGGCGCGCATCATTACGCAAGGGTGCAGTCACGTGTGAGGCAACCAGGACTGCAAGAGCTGTGAAGAAAAGGCAGGACAGAAAAACCACTGCAGGAAATCCTCCTCCAGAACCGTCAAGCATTCCTTGCCCACATTGTCAAAGAACATTTCGAGCCAAAATAGGCATTATCAGCCATCCTAGAACTCACGGCTCCATAGTTTCAACCCCACTGGATGAAATAAATGGTCATCATCATTCTTGATGGACAAACAACGCACGTGGTTTCCAGAACTTTATCCTTTGTCGATTCTATTTTGTTTTCCTGCCCAGCCCGGCTGATTCTTGACACTTTTCTGCAATATGGCATCTCAAATGTCTTTAAACGTTATTTATGATGTTTACTCAATATCGCATTTCACAACCATGTATTATTACTGAGGAGCGTCTGGCCGAGAGTCTAGACCGCCAAAAACCATTCGGGACATCCAGGTTCTAACCTCCCGTAAGATGATCAAATAGAAAACCATAACCTGTTTTTCCCATCAATTTTACCAGTTGTCACTAAATGTTTAAGTCTCTTCCTCCTCATAAAGTACCCAAAAATCTTGACTATTACTGATTTCCATAATTAATTTACGATTTTCATTTCTGTCTTAAAGTTTGAATAATGTTTCATACTGTTTTCTGTCCTTCCAGTGATAAACATTTAATGGCAGTGGCAATTTTGTTTCTTTAGAAACTGCAAAAAATACCATCGACAGACAGTAGAAACCAATGAGCAAGTTCTAAAATAAAAAATGAAAACCGTAGAATGATTAGAGAAATTAGTTATTAACAGTCACATTTGTGTGGTACATTATGAGAAGAAATAAACTATAGAACTGGGTGACAACTGGCAAGATTAAGGGGAAAGAACAAGGGGAGGCAGAGAAGTAAATATCTAGATTGTTTGACACACATGGCATGATACAGACAAAAGCACAGAGCTAATACACGACTCTTGTGATTATGTGAAATGGCTAAACTTGACCGCCAATGCTTATCGGCATGACACATGATAATGATTGTATTCTTTGTATTTTCTTTATAAACCACATTTCCCAGCTTGCCTATTTATTTTCCGTGTTTTAAGAAGTGATAAATTACAACGAATGTATTATATTTTCTGCCCCTACTTTCCAAAGGTGGCATTAATCCCCCAGAGAATTTGATACGCGACTATAAAACAGTTGATTGTGCACCATAGACCATACACAACATTCTCATATTTCATGAGGTACAGAGACGAGTTCCAGGCCCTATATTCTAGTACTTCTCCCACTAAATCCAGTTCATTCTTGCTGAATTCGAATCAACTGTCGGATGTCCTTCACAAAATGCCGCAGTCCGTTCCGTTTGAGTGAGTAGTCAGAATGTTTTTGTCAATGTCTTTCACGGTTGATGCACCCCTTCTAGGACACAGATTTTATCACCTTTACTACCTATGAACTTGTCGGATTTATTTAATCCTTGCACTTATGTCGTTCCTTTCTACATATGTTTATATATTATGTTGACAGATTGTTATGTAAACACTTCGTCTCTTTTTATAATGATGCACCTGGTGTATTGCTTGTTGCCAGTTTGACCTAACCTGGTCGGTAACCATCATCCAGTGCCTTGTCGGCTGGCATGAGCGACCATGCTTCTCCACAAATTGCGATCCCCGACGGCATGGATCAATTCGTGTGTTGACTCCCATTAGTGCCACGACACAAGACTGTCTTCATCTATCAATCTTTTGCCATCAGGTGAACCCACTCCGGTCTCCCTGGCGAAGGCGTTAAGGACGCTGCTCGTAATCCCGTAAACTCACGTACGAAACAAAGCTGCGCGAGATTCGGCAGCGGATCGCGTCGCGTTCATTTCTTACGGACAGTTATGTGAACCGGTCGTTCAGAAAGCAATGGCAAACTACTGAACGTAAAACTTGACAAGACATCAACAGCAGCTGAAAAATGCTGGTGTTGACTGCAATGTCATGTAAATAGGATATGCCAAAAAAAAAAAAGAACCCACTCCGACTTCTGAAGTACTTGTAATTTACGTCCCCAAGTCAAGGACGAGAAGTCAACGTTGTAGTCCAGCTGACTTTTCAAGGGGTTGAACCCGCTACGTAAGCATCTGCACACTGGTCGTTTAAGAGCAAGTGTTCTTATTCATTCAGCCTCGCTGACCTGCGCTCCTGACATTATTAGCGCAGCTCCTTATCAACGTCGCTAACGCACCCTATATGACTGGGTGTATTTTCTGTTGCGAATATGATCTTTAATCCTCTGCGCTATGACTCAATAACCAGGTGCGTAGGGGAAAAAAAGAAAGAAATCATGAGCAATCACAGCATTAAATGTCGGCTGTAATAATTTGTCTCCAACACCCTGTATCCGTCGTCTCCTGTAACGTTGTCTTTCTCTTACACTCTTCCCCTCAATCCGTCTCTATATCACATCCTTTAACAAGAAGCTGTATCTCTGTACATGGCTGAAGTACAAGGTGTTTGTAAAGTCTCACTATACTTTCTCTTCTTCTTCTTCTTATTCTTCTTCTTCTCTTCTTCTTCTTCTCTTCTTCTTCTTCTTCTTCTTCTTCTGCTTCGTCTTCTTCTTCTTCTTCTTCTTCTTCTTCTTCTTTCTTCTTCTTCTTCTTCTTCTTCTTCTTCTTCTTCTTCTTCAGCGTTCCGAGCCATTGAGGTTCTTTGCTGCAAATACAATCCGTCTCCATTCGTCTCTCTGGTGGACCTTCTCTTGCCAGTCGTTGATTCCAAGTGCTTGTAGGTCTGTACATGTATTATCTCTCCACCGCCTTCTTGGTCTACCTCGGGGTCTAGCGGTCATTTATTTCCTGAGTGTAAGCGAGTTTTGTTTCCCTATTATCTTCCATTCTTCTATATGCCCCAGCCATTGTAGTCTATTAGCCTTCATGATACCAGTGATTAGCGGGACTTAAACGATCATAAATGTCTTTGTTACTTCTTCTTTTCCACTCTCACTATACTTTGCATGCAGAAAAAATTTGAAAAATGAAGTACATGATGTCATCAAAAAGGCGAGACGGACATATAATCAGATTGCTACTGGAACTATTAGTGTTGGAACTCTTCGATGGTTGCTGAGGATGGAGACGGAGCGCTTATGGGAATGTCCCGAATGCTGTGATGTCGGTTCCTAGATCAATCAATCAATCAATCAATCAAAAAAATGTGCTAAAAATTAACCCAGCAGATTTCAGCCATTTGCTTGCATAACGCGTCACGATGGACTGTGGGAACAATGTTTATTGATGGACCTCAGTGTATTTTCTTTTCAAATTTGTTCTACCAGGGTGTATTTTTAATGACTGTGTATTGTTTGAAAATATGCCTATCCGAAGTTTTGTATTTACCTATAATGCTTGATGAACTTTACAGAGGGTGAATAATAAACTTGGACCGGCAATATTTGCAAACACTTCACAGTCATTAAAAATGCCACTCTATACATGCAAAGTGTGGTGAAACTTTACAAACACTTAGGTACCTTAATTTCCCGACCATGATCTCATTCAGTAATGTTTTCTTAAATCCTAGTTTGTGTAGTATTTCCGTGTTCGTTTTAAGCATGACTGTGTCATAAGGAGTCATTCGTATTTTAGTAGGGAGTCTACGTGACGAGCCTGCTCCGTGGCGAAGGTGTAACGGACGAAGTTCATTATTCCGCATACCGCTTTTCGAAACACAGCTGCGGAAGATTTGACAGCAGACAGCCTTGTGTTGATTTTTTATAAAATGGTGTGAGTGCTGGTCGTTCAGAACGCAATGCCAAACTACTGAACATTAAACTTGCCAGAGATCAAAAACAGCATACAAATGCTGGAGTTGACTCCGACGTCCTGTAACAGGATATACAACTAACTTTTTAACTACGTGACAAAGTGGTTGAGCCGCCTTTCTCACGCTCCGAAGATTGTGGGTTCGATTCCGGCCTACGTCGTTTTGTTCTCGGGGGATGTCGCTAGAGCTACAGAGTTCGTTGCTCTGTGTGACGCTTCCGCAGCCACTTTGCTGAAGAGACCGAGCCATATGGGATAAAACTGGATGCAATAAAATCCTCTCATCTCATCTTGTTCCAGTTGTGACTTGTGGTGTCCAGGTGAAGCATAAACAAGGGAAGAGTGTCCGTTTATGGGTTTCACAAATCGCGATTCTCCCTGTCCATCGTTCACATGGTCGACCTCTTCTTCTGGTTCCATTTGGTTTGTACATTGATTATTGTGGTATACTGTCAGTTAGTAGTCTAGTCAAACCATTTAACTTGCTATTTGTTTTAAATTAAATCTAGCGCTGCTATATCCCTCACTGCAGTCCTGATTTCTTCATTGCTGATTTTCTCTCTTCTTGATACATTGAGTATTCTTCCAAGAGATAACATCTTCGTTGTGGTAATTTTTATTTTTTATTTTTTCTTTCATTTCAGGTTTGGCAATAGTAGCTTAGTGTTTAAAGAAAGCTCTATTTACATTATTCTCACCAGTGGTGATACAGAAAGGCGGCACCGTAAGGGAGCTGCATAAGAGGGCGGCATTTTTTAGGGAAAAAACAACATGTAAGGGGCAGCATTTCGAAGACTTGCACCTTACTGAGTAAATCTACCGCACGGTAGTGAGTGGTGATAATAAGCTTAAGTTTCAGTTCCCTTCCTCTGATCGCAGTGAAAATAAAGCGCCATTTGACACGTCTTGGAGGGGGGGGGGGGGGGGGGGGGGGGGGGGGTAATTTGGTGAATGGTTTAAAAAGTTAGTTGCGTGTCCTTTACAGAACGTCGCAGTTAACCCTAGCATGGTTTGGGTTGCTGTGATTTGCTAGACAAGTTTACGTTCAGCAGTTTGCCATTGTCTAAACGACCGGCACTCATACCATTGTATGAAAACGAACACAGGGCGGTCTGCTTCCAAAGTGCCCTCAGCTGTGTTTCGAAAGCGGATTCATAAATAAACACGCATAGTATTGTTAGGCACTCATAGAAGGAGAAGAAGGAAGCAGAGGTTTGAGGACACACTAGACAACATACAATTTGACGGCCATTGTTACCGACCGGGTTTCGAACCTGTCAACTCCAAATGACGACGGTGCCTCGCGAAAGAGGAATGAAAAGATTATAATCGTGTTCGTAACACCTTCGCCTCAGCGCCGGGGGAATGGTGCTTTCCCTATATTCTTATAGAACAATCGACACTCGATACTGATGTGGTGGATATTGTACCGGTTGTATGGTGCTTTCCTTATATTCTTATAGAACAGTCTACACTGGATAGTGATGTGGTTGATATTGCACCGGGGGAATGGTGCTTTCCCTATATTCTTATAGAACAATCGACACTCGATTTTTCTATAAGTTGTCAAGAGCAAAAATGGCATCTGTGCGTCCTTTGTTTTTCCTAAATCCATACCGGGGGTATGGTGCTTTCCCTATATTCTTATAGAACAATCGACACTCGATAGTGATGTAGTGGATAGTGTACCGGGGGTATGGTGCTTTCCCTACATTCTTATAGAACAATCGACATTCGATAGTGATGTAGTGGATATTGTACCAAGGGGCATGGTGCTTTCCCTACATCCTTATAGAACAATCGACACTCGATAGTGATGTAGTGGATATTATACCGGGGGTATGGTGCTTTCCCTATATTCCTATATTCTTATAGAACAATCGACACTCGATAGGTGATGTAGTGGATATTATACCGTGGTATGATGCTTTCCCTATATTCTTATAGAACGATCAACACTCGACAGTGATGTGGTGGATATTGTACTGGAGGAATGGTGCTCTCGCTATATTAGTAGTTATATATGTTGCTTACTAGCCCCAAAAGAAGGATCCGCTCCTCTTTTACTAAGAATAAAGAAGGAGGAGCCGTAGGAGCCGGGAGGAGCGGTCGTTTTTTAGTAAGCGCAAAGAAGCAGGTGCGGGACATAACTCAGGAGTAAATAATCGTCTGTTTTTGTGATATTACTTCCCCTTTTTTTAGAATTTTTTTTTTTTTAAATTAAAATTTAATGATTATTGTTATCATGGTTTGTAGTCGGCGGGTCTTAGTAGCGTTAGTTGTTAAGGGATGAGTGAGTGGCGATGTAGCTAGGTAAATGCTTCCGAGCACTATCATCATATCTTTTTAGAGCTTCAAATGAAAACCTTACAAATGTCAAATGGCCAGTAGTATTGATTTTAATGGGTATGGCTTAGCGAAAGTCGGTGTTAAGGAGTGGGTAGCGGTTACTAGTGAGCCGTAGAGGACCGTAGTGGCTTAATCAACATCATCATACAGTTTAAAAATGAAAACCTTAAAAAAGTACAGATGACTGGTATTATTGCATTTAGTGGATATGGCTTAGTGACATTCATTGTTAAGGGGTGGGGTGAGTGGATGAATAATTAGAAAAACGCTTCTGAACACTATCATCGGGTTCGAATCCCAGTGGGGTTGTCTAGTGGTAGAATAATATTTGGTTACTTAGTTGAGATTTCGAGCTCTGGTGTTATTAACCCGGCTATGTTTAGAATAGGAGAGGTGGTGTGCTGGTTGCGGAGTATGTTTATGTGGTACCCCAGACACTGTGGAAGTGACAGGTTCGAAGCTCGGTACTTTGTCGTTGGTAAAATTGCCAGTCACCAACATGTGGGTGTCTAGGTGATCATAAGGGTTAGGGTCGCTTTGTCCGGCCTTGTCGCCGTAGCCACAAGTCCCACCGAGGCTGAAAAACACAAGCACCAGATTTCACCATTGTACCTACGAGTTACAAAATATAACCTAACTTAAAAATCAAAATATGATATACCCAATACCATAACAGGTGTTACAAAAAATCAATACGTATTCTCATAACGGCTAATCCATGGGATTATCATCCTCGTAATGACCAAGTCGGGTTATTGATATTTCTGATATTTCCGCCATTGCAAATAGTTCGCGATATTAATAAAGGTTCATAACAAGGTTGGAAGAGGATTAAGGGATTAACACCTATTGTCGGGACATCCAATAAAAATCAATAACACTACCCTCGATTTTTCTCATAATTGCTGATTGGAGATTATGGGCTAGGTGTATGTGTCCTTATGCAGTTAAAACAAGTGGTATGAGTAGGAGATATCACAAACAGTATCAGCATGTGCCACTCTGATCTTAAATATCAGTAGTTCGTTATTCTTGTGACATTGAAAACGCTCGTGGTGTGAAGACGGATGGTGTACTATGTTATTGGGCGGTGTATATAGATTGACCAGTATGTGAAGTTGATAAGGTCACCCCTGTCAGCGCATCGTAGCTGTGTTGTGAATTGTCGCCTATTACATCCGGGTGTACAAATAACCAAAAATATTTCACATCAACTCAGACATGCCTCTATATAGCTGCACTGCGAACATGGCTAGAGTCTACTTTAGGAAAGTATCGTGTATCTGTGTATACGGGTTTACCACGGCTTATAGATGTGTGCAGTATTATTGGAAAGCGGTCGTTATGTCTACATTATCAAAGTATGTGCCTTACAGAGCTGGTATAGTGTCTATGTGTCTGCTTTGCTGCCTTGTATATTTGGAGGGAATTTCATGCGGGTGTCTAGTGACCTTTTTAAAAAACGATGTCTCTCTAAGCAAAATGCCACTGGCATTAGAGGCATTTTCAACTTGTCTGGCTCACTGACCTCGCTTCACAGTCACACTAAAGTACGGGTTCTATGTAGTAACTTAAACACTCACTTTTTATTTCTCATTACAGTTGACAACTTTATATTAGTCAGTATGTTTTGCAACTTGCAAAAGACAATCTTCATCACATGGATTCTTGTTCCAACGCGTTAAAGCCACCTCCCATCAGATATTGTTGTCTTTCTTGTATGCTCACGGCTACTGTTTCCCCATTTCAAGCTCCATGTCTCTACTCGTATGTATTAGTGTGGTAGAAGTAAACCAACATCTCACAAGATAGACATATATTACCACAATGTATATGGACCGGTGGGAAACGGCTACATCCGGGCAAAGAGGGCGTTGCATCCTGTCAAAGGCGTATGGGTACAGCCGAGACACGGTGTTAAGAGGGATACCACACAAAAAAAACTGTGTTCTGTTGGCGATCGAACCAGGGGACCTAACTCGGATGACCACCGCGTACGGGAGTGATTCTTCCCCCTCGTCACATGGCGTCGGAGGTTTAAAAGGATCCCCCTTCTCTAGCTTTTTATGTCGGAGGCGTCCTAGTGTCACCTAGTAACAGCAAAGAACACGAAACTACTACTACCGAGGCCTCTATACACCACAATGCAGTTTCGAATATAATATACACAACTATAACCAAGTCATCACTGTGATCGACTAACCCTTTCTCATAGACATAGAGGAGAGGTGTGAGCACCGAGGCCAGTTGGGGCAGGTGTACCTTTTACTTAACAGCAATCGGGTCATACACCGACGAGTGTTTAGCTATTTTTATCACCTGTATAATATTACCTGTGAACACAACAAGCTTCCCCGGATCAATCTTAGGTGTCTCATATAACATGACATATCATGTACCCGCTGGCCTGACCAGCGCAGTTATCGCTTCTCAGAGCAGACATTTACACTTTCATTAATTCTTCTGCTTGGCTAAAGGGGTCTTTGCATCTGTCCCCAGAAACCTATTTCCGATGCCAATATATGTTTTTCAATGTGTCGGCTCATTGCCACATTTCACATTCAGACAAAAGTATAGGTTCTATGTTCCAATCCAACAGTCAAATAAGAAAAAAATGTTAGCCAAATTATTAAAATGTTGGCCAAATATAGAAATATATCGACCAGACGTATAAAATATAGTAAAATTTGTTAGCCAAACTTATAAAACTCGTGGTCAAAATAAGAAATATCTCAACCAAGCGTATAAGGAATAGGAAAAAGGCTAGTCAAACTAATGAAAATGTTGGCCAAATACAGAAATATCTCGACCAACTTATAAAATGTAGGAAACAATTATTAGCCAAACTGACAAAACTGTTAGCCAAAATAAGAAACGTCTCGACCAACTTATAAAATGTAGGAACAATTGTTAGCCAAACTGACAAAACAATTGGTCAAAATAAGAAACGTCTCGACTAACATTATAAAAAGTAGGAAAATGGTAACCAAATTAATTATAAAAGGTGACCAAGTTTTGAAATATCTCGACCAAACTTACAAAAAGTAGGAAAATATGTCGACTACAATAGGAACATTTGTTAGCCAAAGATGAAAAATAGTGGCCAAGTAAAGAAATATCGCATCCAAACTTTTAAAATGTATGAAAATTTGTTATCCAAAGGTGAAAACTGTTGAAAAGTAAAGAAACTTCTCGACCAAACTCATAAAAAGTAGGAAACTTTGTTAACCAAATGTGAAAAAAATATTGTTCCAAGTAAAGACATGTTTCAACTAATCTTATAAATATGTCGTCCAAACTTATAAACATTAGGGAAATGTGTTAACCAAAGGGGGAAAATATTGACCAAGTGAAGAAATTTCTCAACCATACTTATGAAAAGGGGGAAAATGTGTTAACCTAATGTGGAAAATATTGGCCAAGTGAAGAAATATCTCATTCATTCTTATAAAAATTAGGAAAATGTGTTAACCTAACGAGAAAAATATCGCCCAAGTGAAGAACAAATTTACACAAAACTTATAAAACTTAGGAAAATGTGTTAACCTAATGAGAAAAATATTGACCAAGTAAAGAAAATTTACACCACACTTATGAAAGTAGGAAAATAGTGTTAACAAAAAGGGAAAAAATATTATGGGCTAAACTATGAAATATGTTGACCGAAGTAAGAAAATGTGTTGACCTAATGGGAAAAATATTGGCCCAGTGAAAAAGTATCTCAACCATACTTATGAAAAGGAGAAAAATTTGTTAACCTAATGTGAAAAATATTAGCCAAGTAGGAAATCATGTTAGCCAAATAGGAAAAAGTATCGGTCAAACTTATAGATGTCTCGTTTAAACTTATAAAATGTATGAAAATTTGTTAGCCAAAGGTGAAAAATATTGGCCAAGTAATGAAATATCTCACCCGAACTTATAAAAAGTAAGAAAACATGCTAGTAACACCAAGGAAATATGTCGACTGAAATAATACAATAGGCAAAACGATGGACAAACTTATAAATATGTCGACCGTTATAAGAAAATGTGGCTACCCAAATTAGGAAAAATATTGACCAATTTTGAAATATCTCGACCAAACTTACAAACAGTAGGAAAATATGTCGACTACAGTAGGAACATTTGTTAGCCAAAGATGAAAAATAGTAGCCAAGTAAAGAAATATCGCATGCAAACTTTTAAAATGTATGAAAATTTGTTAGCCAAAGGTGAAAACTGTTGACAAGTAAAGAAACTTCTCGACCAAACTCATAAAAAGTAGGAAACTTTGCTAACTAAATGTGAAAAAATATTGTCCAAGTAAAGACATGTTTCAACTAATCTTATAAATATGTCGCCCAAACTTATAAACATAGGAAAATGTGTTAACCAAATGGGAAAAATATTGACCAAGTGAAGAAATATCTCAACCATACTTATGAAAAGGAGAAAAATGTGTTAACCTAATGGGAAAAACATTGGTGAAGTGAAGAAATATCTCATCCTTTCTTATAAAAATTAGGAAAATGTGTTAACCTAATGAGAAAAATATTGCCCAAGTGAAGAAAAAATTTACACAAAACTTATAAAACTTAGGAAAATGTGTTAACCTAAGGAGAAAAATATTGACCAAGTAAAGAAAAATTTACACCAAACTTATGAAAAGTAGGAAAATTTGTTAACCAAAGGGGAAAAATATGGGCTAAACTATGAAATATGTTGATCCAAGTAAGAAAATGTGTTAGCCAAACGGGGGAAAATGTTGGCCAAAACATGAAACACCTTAACCAAACTTATAAATATATCGTGTAAACTTATAAATAAGTAGGAAAAAATATTGCTTCTGTAGTTATGTCAAAGTGTCTTGAACTTTTATCTGAACAGACATTTCACAAGACACAATAATCAACGTCAACACTTTCCCTCTTTTACATTACCGAAAGCTTCAACTTACCATTCTAGAGTATCCACTAAAGAAACACTTATACATAATAATCACCCATCTCTTCACACTCTTGGTTTTTCCTTTCTAACACAACGTGTCTCTGTCTTTCATAGATAACTTCACAACTTTTCCATGTCACAGCACCAAGAACTCCAAATCTTCGTTGTACATGAGCTCTAATGAAACAGTCATAACAACATTTATGGCAATGCAATCTGTGGCGCCACCTGGGATAGTTTCGATAGCATCTGAGTATTCGTCAAAAAAGATTCATTTCCCATGGTTGACATCTTCAACTTTCTATACCACAATGTCTTCTAAACTAACCTTCCATTGTTCCATCTTTCAAAAACACAAAGGTGTTCTCGAAGTCTAGCTAACATAACATTTCTTACTATGTCTACCTCTTTCACACTTTGTCGTTTCACAGCTGCAATAGCGGCAAGTCTGCAACCAACACTGTCTGTTATGAAGTCGACCTTTCTTAAAACCACGTCTACCTTAATGAGCCCTTGAATACCTTCTACCACATCTTCTAACCGACTTTCAACGTTTCATACCAAATAACATTAACATTCTCTTTGATTAAGAACAGTCAATTTTCTGCTGACTAGGCAGATTTTCCAGCCTAATGGAGATAAATCATCTGTCCCCCTAACCTACAAGGCACTGTTCTAGTCAACGAATATGGTCATCGACCAGCACCCCTAAAAGAACTTGAAAACAACAACAGAGATTGGATTCCTGAGACTAATTCCTTGGACTATCAGAGTGACTAACAATGATCGCATAAGAAAGATCCTAATGAAAATAGAGCATTATATACATCAAACACAACAAAACTCTTTCTTACTAACCCTAACCCTAACTATACAGCATTTAACCCTAACCCTAACCCTAACTATACAACAAGCTCTTTCTTAAGAGACATAGATACAAACCAGTATTAGAAATGAAAAAGTTAAAATTTAATTAAAATTTAATACTAATAAATCCCAATTTTATTTGCGCGTTTCACATAATATACAGATATAGGGTAAGTATAGGTATAGATAGGTATAGGACATATATCAAGCTTACATCTTGCGCAATAAAATTGGGATTTATTAGTATTAAATTTTAACTTTTTCATTTTTAATACTGGTTTGTATCTATGTCTCTTAAGAAAGAGCTTGTTGTATAGTTAGGGTTAGGGTTAGGTTAGATGCTGTATAGTTAGGGTTAGGGTTAGTAAGAAAGAGTTTGTTGTGTTTGATGTATATAATGCTCTATTTTCATTAGGATCTTTCTTATGCGATCATCGTTAGTCACTCTGATAGTCCAAGGAATTAGTCTCAGGAATCCAATCTCTGTTGTTGTTTTCAAGTTCTTTTTAGGGGTGCTGGTCGATGACCATATTCGTTGACTAGAACAGTGCCTTAGTATGTTAGGGGGACAGATGATTTATCTCCATTAGGCTGGAAAATCTGCCTAGTCAGCAGAAAATTGACTGTTCTTAATCAAAGAGAATGTTAATGTTATTTGGTATGAAACGTTGAAAGTCGGTTAGAAGATGTGGTAGAAGGTATTCAAGGGCTCATTAAGGTAGACGTGGTTTTAAGAAAGGTCGACTTCATAACAGACAGTGTTGGTTGCAGACTTGCCGCTATTGCAGCTGTGAAACTGACAAAGTGTGAAAGAGGTAGACATAGTAAGAAATGTTATGTTAGCTAGACTTCGAGAACACCTTTGTGTTTTTGAAAGATGGAACAATGGAAGGTTAGTTTAGAAGACATTGTGGTATAGAAAGTTGAAGATGTCAACCATGGGAAATGAATCTTTTTGACGAATACTCAGATGCTATCGAAACTATCCCAGGTGGAGCCACAGATTGCATTGCCATAAATGTTGTTATGACTGTTTCATTAGAGCTCATGTACAACGAAGATTTGGAGTTCTTGGTGCTGTGACATGGAAAAGTTGTGAAGTTATCTATGAAAGACATAGACACGTTGTGTTAGAAAGGAAAAACCAAGAGTGTGAAGAGATGAGTGATTATTATGTATAAGTGTTTCTTTAGTGGATACTCTAGAATGGTAAGTTGAAGCTTTCGGTAATGTAAAAGAGGGAAAGTGTTGACGTTGATTATTGTGTCTTGTGAAATGTCTGTTCAGATAAAAGTTCAAGACACTTTGACATAACTACAGAAGCAATATTTTTCCTACTTATTTATAAGTTTACACGAGATATTTATAAGTTTGGTTACGGTGTTTCATGTTTTGGCCAACATTTTCCCCCATTTGGCTAACACATTTTCTTACTTGGATCAACATATTTCATAGTTTAGCCCATATTTTTCCCCTTTGGTTAACAAATTTTCCTACTTTTCATAAGTTTGGTGTAAATTTTTCTTTACTTGGTCAATATTTTTCTCCTTAGGTTAACACATTTTCCTGAGTTGTATAAGTTTTGTGTAAATTTCTTTTTCACTTGGGCAATATTTTTCTCATTAGGTTAACACATTTTCCTAATTTTTATAAGAAAGGATGAGATATTTCTTCACTTCACCAATGTTTTTCCCATTAGGTTAACACATTTTTCTCCTTTTCATAAGTATGGTTGAGATATTTCTTCACTTGGTCAATATTTTCCCCCTTTGGTTAACACATTTTCCTATGTTTATAAGTTTGGGCGACATATTTATAAGATTAGTTGAAACATGTCTTTACTTGGACAATATTTTTTCACATTTAGTTAGCAAAGTTTCCTACTTTTTATGAGTTTGGTCGAGAAGTTTCTTTACTTGTCAACAGTTTTCACCTTTGGCTAACAAATTTTCATACATTTTAAAAGTTTGCATGCGATATTTCTTTACTTGGCTACTATTTTTCATCTTTGGCTAACAAATGTTCCTACTGTAGTCGACATATTTTCCTATTGTTTGTAAGTTTGGTCGAGATATTTCAAAATTGGTCAATATTTTTCCTAATTTGGGTAGCACATTTTCTTATAACGGTCGACATATTTATAAGTTTGTCCATCGTTTGCCTATTGTATTATTTCAGTCGACATATTCCTTGGTGTTACTAGCATGTTTTCTTACTTTTTATAAGTTCGGGTGAGATATTTCATTACTTGGCCAATATTTTTCACCTTTGGCTAACAAATTTTCATACATTTTATAAGTTTAAACGAGACATCTATAAGTTTGACCGATACTTTTTCCTATTTGGCTAACATGATTTCCTACTTGGCTAATATTTTTCACATTAGGTTAACAAATTTTTCTCCTTTTCATAAGTTGAGATACTTTTTCACTGGGCCAATATTTTTCCCATTAGGTCAACACATTTTCTTACTTCGGTCAACATATTTCATAGTTTAGCCGATAATATTTTTTCTCTTTTTGTTAACACATTTTCCTACTTTTCATAAGTGTGGTGTAAATTTTCTTTACTTGGTCAATATTTTTCTCATTAGGTTAACACATTTTCCTAAGTTTTATAAGTTTTGTGTAAATTTGTTCTTCACTTAGGCGATATTTTTCTCGTTAGGTTAACACATTTTCCTAATTTTTATAAGAATGAATGAGATATTTCTTCACTTGGCCAATATTTTCCACATTAGGTTAACACATTTTCCCCCTTTTCATAAGTATGGTTGAGAAATTTCTTCACTTGGTCAATATTTTCCCCCTTTGGTTAACACATTTCCCTAATGTTTATAAGTTTGGACGACATATTTATAAGATTAGTTGAAACATGTCTTTACTTGGAACAATATTTTTTTCACATTTGGTTAACAAAGTTTCCTACTTTTTATGAGTTTGGTCGAGAAGTTTCTTTACTTTTCAACAGTTTTCACCTTTGGATAACAAATTTTCATACATTTTAAAAGTTTGGATGCGATATTTCTTTACTTGGCCACTATTTTTCATCTTTGGCTAACAAATGTTCCTATTGTAGTCGACATATTTTCCTACTTTTTGTTAGTTTGGTCGAGATATTTCAAAACTTGGTCACCTTTTATAATTAATTTGGTTACCATTTTCCTACTTTTTATAATGTTAGTCGAGACGTTTCTTATTTTGACCAACTGTTTTGTCAGTTTGGCTAACAATTGTTCCTACATTTTATAAGTTGGTCGCGACGTTTCTTATTTTGGCTAACAGTTTTGTCAGTTTGGCTAACAATTGTTCCTACATTTTATAAGTTGGTCGAGATATTTCTGTATTTGGCCAACATTTTCATTAGTTTGACTAGCCTTTTTCCTATTCCTTATACGCTTGGTTGAGATATTTCTTATTTTGACCACGAGTTTTATAAGTTTGGCTAACAAATTTTACTATATTTTATACGTCTGGTCGATATATTTCTATATTTGGCCAACATTTTAATAATTTGGCTAACATTTTTTCTTATTTGACTGTTGGATTGGAACATAGAACCTATACTTTTGTCTGAATGTGAAATGTGGCAATGAGCCGACACATTGAAAAACATATATTGGCATCGGAAATAGGTTTCTGGGGACAGATGCAAAGACCCCTTTAGCCAAGCAGAAGAATTAATGAAAGTGTAAATGTCTGCTCTGAGAAGCGATAACTGCGCTGGTCAGGCCAGCGGGTACATGATATGTCATGTTATATGAGACACCTAAGATTGATCCGGGGAAGCTTGTTGTGTTCACAGGTAATATTATACAGGTGATAAAAATAGCTAAACACTCGTCGGTGTATGACCCGATTGCTGTTAAGTAAAAGGTACACCTGCCCCAACTGGCCTCGGTGCTAACACCTCTCCTCTATGTCTATGAGAAAGGGTTAGTCGATCACAGTGATGACTTGGTTATAGTTGTGTATATTATATTCGAAACTGCATTGTGGTGTATAGAGGTCCTCGGTAGTAGTAGTTTCGTGTTCTTTGCTGTTACTAGGTGACACTAGGACGCCTCGGACATAGAAAAGCTAGAGAAGGGAGACCCTTTTAAACTTCCGACGCCATGTTGACGAGGGGGAAGAATCACTCCCGTACACGTTGATCATCATGAGTTAGGTCCTCTGGTTCGATCGCCAACAGAACACCGTTTTTTTTCTGTAGTATCCCTCTTAACCACGTGTCTCGGCTGTATCCATACGCCTGTGACAGGATGCAACGCCCTCTTTGCCCGGATGTAGGCGTTTCCCACAGGTCCATATACATTGTGGTATTACATGTCTATCTTGTGAGATGTTGGTTTACTTCTACCACACTAATACATACGAGTAGAGACATAGAGCTTGACATAGGGAAACAGTAGCCAAGAGACTACAAGGACAGAAAAAAAAAACAATGTCTGATGGGAGGTGGCTTTAAAGCGTTGGAAACAAGAATCGCTGTGATGAAGATTGTCTTTTGCAAGTTGGAATACATACTGACTAATATAAAGTTGACTACTGTAATGAGAAATAGAAGGAGTGTTTAAGTACTACATAGAATCCGTACTTTGTATGACTGTGAAGCGAGGTCAGTGCGCAGACAAGCTGAAATGCCTCTAATGCCAGTGGCGTTGTGGATTCTGAGACATCGTTTTTTTTTTTACATTCACCACATGAAACTCCCTCCAAATACTACAAGGCAACATGACAAAACATACAACGTAGCAGACACATAGACTACTATACCAGCTCTGTAAGGCAACATACTTTGATAATGTAGACATAACGGCCGCTTTCCAATAATACTGCACACATCTATAAGCAGTGGTAAACCCGTATACACAGATACACGATACTTTCCTAAAGTAGACTCTAGCCATGTTCGCAGTGCAGCTATATAGAGGCATGTCTGAGTTGATGTGAAATATGTTTGGTTATTTGTACACCCGGATGTAATAGGCGACAATTCACAACACAGCTACGATGCGCTGACAGGGGTGACCTTATCAACTTCACATACTGGTCAATCTATATACACCGCCCAATAACATAGTACACCATCCGTCTTCACACCACGAGCGTTTTCAATGTCACAAGAATAACGAACTACTGATATTTAAGATTAGAGTGGCACATGCTGATACTGTTTGTGATATCTCCTACTCATACCACTTGTTTTAACTGCATAAGGACACATACACCTAGCCCATAATCTCCAATCAGCAATTATGAGAAAAATCGAGGGTAGTGTTATTGATTTTTATTGGATGTCCCGACAATAGGTGTTAATCCCTTAATCCTCTTCCAACCTTGTTATGAACCTTTATTAATATCGCGAACTATTTGCAATGGCGGAAATATCAGAAATATCAATAACCCGACTTGGTCATTACGAGGATGATAATCCCATGGATTAGCCGTTATGAGAATACGTATTGATTTTTTGTAACACCTGTTATGGTATTGGGTATATCATATTTTGATTTTTAAGTTAGGTTATATTTTGTAACTCGTAGGTACAATGGTGAAATCTGGCTGCCTGTGTTTTTCATCACTCGGTGGGACTTGTGGCTACGGCGACAAGGCCGGACAAAGCGACCCTAACCCTTATGATCACCTAGACACCCACATGTTGGTGACTGGCAATTTTACCAACGACAAAGTACCGAGCTTCGAACCTGTCACTTCCACAGTGTCTGGGGTACCACATAAACATACTCCGCAACCAGCACACCACCTCTCCTATTCTAAACATAGCCGGGTTAATAACACCAGAGCTCGAAATCTCAACTAAGTAACCAAATATTATTCTACAACTAGACAACCCCACTGGGATTCGAACCCGATGATAGTGTTCAGAAGCGTTTTTCTAATTATTCATCCACTCACCCCACCCCTTAACAATGAATGTCACTAAGCCATATCCACTAAATGCAATAATACCAGTCATCTGTACTTTTTTAAGGTTTTCATTTTTAAACTGTATGATGATGTTGATTAAGCCACTACGGTCCTCTACGGCTCACTAGTAACCGCTACCCACTCCTTAACACCGACTTTCGCTAAGCCATACCCATTAAAATCAATACTACTGGCCATTTGACATTTGTAAGGTTTTCATTTGAAGCTCTAAAAAGATATGATGATAGTGCTCGGAAGCATTTACCTAGCTACATCGCCACTCACTCATCCCTTAACAACTAACGCTACTAAGACCCGCCGACTACAAACCATGATAACAATAATCATTAAATTTTAATTTAAAAAAAAAAAAAATTCTAAACAAAGGGGAAGTAATATCACAAAAACAGACGATTATTTACTCCTGAGTTATGTCCCGCACCTGCTTCTTTGCGCTTACTAAAAAAAACGACCGCTCCTCCCGGCTCCTACCGCTCCTCCTTCTTTATTCTTAGTAACAGAGGAGCGGATCCTTCTTTTGGGGCTAGTAAGCAACATATATAACTACTTATATTATTATAGAACAATCGACACTCTATAGCAGTGTTTCCCAAAATTTTTTGTGCCATGCCCCACTTAAGCCTTTCTAAAATGCATATTGCCCCCCTCCCCCGCCCCACGCCCCCCCCCCCCCCTCAACATATACATTATTTTTAATATTCAAAAATTGAAATGTTCACTAAAGAAACTTGAATGATAGGTTTTAGGAAGAAATCAATAGGAAATTATTGAGCAAACACAATAAGTAAATTTTCAAAACATATAATGGAGAACTGAAATTCAAGTACAAAATAATTTTAATGAAAGATTTTTCTATATTATTTTAATTATTAGTAATTATTTATTATTTAAATTTAATGAGATCCTTGCGCTTGATGCTTGCTGCAAAGAGATCTTATGTCAGGTTCCAATTTAGTTAACTTCAGTCTCAAGTTTTGGTATATTCAGCCGCTTTCTTCCATTTTCGAATTGCCCCCTTAACAGTCAAATTGCCCCCCTGTGGGGCGTGGGCCCCACGTTGGGAAACACTGCTCTATAGTGATGTGGTGGATAATATTGTGCCAGGGTAATGGTGCTTTCCCTATATTCTTATAGAACAATCGACACCCGATACTGATGTGGTGGATACTGCACAAGTCTCCTTTACTTTCCATAATATTTAGTGGCATTTATTTTAGGCTGACAGGTCATTATACAACAATGTTCCTCAGTGGGGTTTCGATAACGTGACTACCATGCCAGCACACAAGCGTGCTGGTGACCTCTGCGCTACCGCCAACCCTCTTCTATTCTCACAATTTGAACAGAAATTGTATCTGTTATTCCTTTGCTATCTACATATATACAAATCGTTGTGTTTATGTATGTATGTATGTATGTATGTATGTATGTATGTATGTATGTATGTATGTATGTATGTATGTATGTATGTATGTATGTATGTATGTATGTATGTATGTATGTATGTATGTATGTATGTATGTATGTATGTATGTATGTATGTATGTATGTATGTATGTATGTATGTATGTATGTATGTATGTATGTATGTATGTATGTATGTATGTATGTATGTATGTATGTATGTATGTATGTATGTATGTATGTATGTATGTATGTATGTATGTATGTATGTATGTATGTCCGTCCTTTATGCGTTCGCGAACGGTCCAACAGATTGAGATGAAATTTTCTACACGTTTTCCTTTCAGTCCTGTGCAACCAACCGTGATAGTTTTATCTATCAGCTGTCAGCTATTACCTTCCTAAAATTTAATTTTGTAATTACATGACTGAACATAAGAAAATATAAAAATATATGACAAAACGGGATATAACTTTTAGTAGCATTGTTATATCTTAAGTTAAGTCCCCTGGCTATAGAAATCTATATGAATTAAATGAGGTGCAGCCGGGCCAGGTCAGACAGACAGATAGACAGACAGATAGACAGACTGACAGAAAGACAGATAGTCGGGAACGGGAGCCAAGTTTACTTTAGATAGATCTCTTCCAATCATATTTTCTATCTATTCTTCTATTCTATCTATAATTTTAACGGGAACGGGCCGAACATACATACATACATAGATGGATAGATAGATAGGTAGATAGATAGATAGATAGATAGATAGATAGATAGATAGATAGATAGATAGATAGATAGATAGATAGATAGATAGATAGATAGATAGATAGATAGATAGATAGATAGATAGATAGATAGATAGATAGATAGATAGATAGATAGATAGATAGATAGATAGATAGATAGATAGATAGATAGATAGATAGATAGATAGATAGATAGATAGATAGATAGATAGATAGATAGATAGATAGATAGATAGATATAGATAGATAGATAGATAGATAGATAGATAGATAGATAGATAGATAGATAGATAGATAGATAGATAGATAGATAGATAGATAGATAGATCCCCGCCAGAGCCTGGGCGAAGCCGGGCCGGGCAGCTAATATTTATCGTTTCCATCAAGGGGACTTAACATAAGAAAAGTTATTTCAAGGGTCATAACTTTTAATAACATCACTATTATTTTATGTATAGATTGTTGCATTGTTTTCAAAGATTTATAAACTTTCTGTCTATAGTTATTTACAGGCACATGAGTTATAATAAATAATGATATAATCTTTAAGGCATTTTCATAATTTTATAAAAGTAATGCATCTATTTAAATAGTGAAAATTTTCTAACACATCTTTTTATGTTTTTAAAACCAGTGTTCATTAAAAATAATGGATTTATTTTAGATTAGATATGTTAGAATTTTATTTCTGTACTTTTTTCGGAGTGGAACATTTGAAGTAATTGAAGCATTTGTTTTTTCCGTTCGCTTGGCAGAGAGAAGGTCAGTACACAATTAAATGGGTATATTCTTGATTTTGTTTTTGTTTTTAAAAAAATGTTGGCCGCGTGTGTGTCAACATCACATTTTTCATTCAATGTTGTGGGTGTGCATACCTTATGCACACCTTACACGCAGCACGCCTGTTAAAATGCAGGTTGTTGTGTTTTTTTTTTGGTCTAAAAAAAGAAGAAGTCTATCCTTTGATGTACTGTTGCCTCGCATCCCAATGATTCCAAAAGACATGCCATTCAAATTCAAACGCCTGCAGTTTCCGGTGCGACTTGCATTTGCCATGACGATCAACAAAGCACAGGGACAATCGCTACAAGTGTGTGGACTAAATTTGGAAAATCCGTGCTTCACACATGGACAGCTATATGTGGCCTGCTCACGCGTTGGAAAACCTTCGGATTTATTTGTGTACGCACCAGACAGAAAAACAAAAAATATTGTTTATCAAAAAGCACTACATTAGACATCAAATTTGGTGTTCGACCATAACTGAAAAATTATACGTCAACATTTAAAAAACTAAATAATCCTAACAATAAATGAAATTTTCTAGCTGCAACCAATAAATTAGCTGCGAGGGCCCAGGGGCCGAACGCATACTCTGTACGCTTAGAGAATGTATTTGAATGTATAATGAATACTTATATGAATTTAATTAGACGCTCCCCGCCAGGGACTGGGCGAAACCGGGCCGGGTCAGACAGACAGACAGACAGACATACAAGCAGACAGACAGATACATAGATAGATAAATAGATCCCCGCCAGAGCCTGGGCGAAGCCGGGCCGGGCAGCTAGTAAGTTATATTTTTAACTTAACAACCTCTTTCAAACTATTCACATTACTCATTTCGGCTGTGCCAGGTATTTTCAACATCCTTCTGTGAAACCGCATTTCTATGGCTTCAGTGGATTTTCTTGGCTTGCTTACTAATTGACTAGGATATACAAGCCTATGGTTAGATTGACTGCGGGGGTTGATGCGATGCAAGAAGCCTGTTTGTCTGACTTACAATGAAACCAAACGGATTTACGAAGAATGTGTAATGGCCTAGCAACGTGTCATACTTCGACTGTTTCTGTTTATGTTCTAACTGACAGGGCTGTGCCGTGCTGTGATACACAGAGGCGGCCGCATCAGGCGGCACGGTAAGGGGGAGGTATAAGCAGCGAAGTCAGAATACAATTTAAACCATTTAATAATTTAAAAATCTTTATGGGGAGGCATTTCAAAAAGATTAAAACAGCATTTAATGAGCGGAATTTCGAAGACTTGTATCATACTGAAAAAAAATCTACCACACGGCCGTTTCATCATCTCGCCTCATCATGTTCCTCTTGTACCTTGCGATGTCGAGGTGAAGTATAAACAGTGGGAGAGTACCCGCTTATGGGCTTCAGGTATCGATATTCCCACGGACTCTGTTATTCCCTGCGTCCATCGTTTATGTGGTCGGCCTCTTCCTCTGCTACCCTCTGGTTTGTACATCATTGCATGTTGTGGTATACTGTTAGTTGGTAACCTACTTGCATGGCCAAACCATTTGACTTGCTGCCTTCTAATAAAATCTAGAGCAGCTATAACCCCCACTTTAGTCCTGATTTCTCTTTTTCTGTCATTGTCCAGGTTTGGCATTGGTAACATAGAGTTGGTAGGAAAATTGTGTTGTAAAGTGCTTTCTTAGTGCTTTCTTGGTCGTCCGCAAACAGAAGTTCTCTAATGGTTAGAACTGCATATGGTTCTTCTTCTGTGTTCTCGTCATGCGGTGTTCTTGCGGTCTCTGTTTGGCTGGTGTCTTTACATGTGTTGTTTATATCTTCTTATATATAAAAAAGACTATATGTGTGTATGTCCTTTATGCGTTCGCGAACGGTCCATCCGATTGAGATGACATTTTCTAAACGTTTTCCTCTCATTCCCGCGCTGCCAACTGTCACATTTTTTTAGTGTGAAATCGGCTACTTACTTAATATTATGTAATATTTCATTTTTCATTATAATTTCAATATAGCGAGGGGACTTAACTCTGTACAAGTTTATTTCAAGGGGCATAACTTTTAATAACATTGCTATATACTTTATAATCATATTGTTGCATGGTTTTCAAAGACTTATAAACTCTTTGTCTATAGTTATTTACCGGCATATGAGTTATAATAAATAATGATATAAATCTTTAAGGCATTTTCAAAGTTTTCATAAAAATAATGCATAATGCATAACATTGTAACTCCTCTTTTTATGCTTAAAGAAGTTATCTACAGTCATGTTGGTGATTAAAAACAGTTATCATTAAAAATAATGGATGGGTGTGGAAGGAATTCTTTTTAATTTATTTTTTTTTTTTTTTTGGTATGAATTTAATGAGACGTCAACCCCAGGAGCTGGGCGAAGCCAGGCCGGGAGATAGATAGACAGAAATAGACGGGAACGGGAGCTTATATGACTATTATGTGAATTAAATGAGAGCTCCCACCAGGGCTGGTGAAGCCCGGGGCCCGGGTAGACAGACAGACAAAAGATAGACAGAGAGACAGACAGCTATCTAAAGGCATATGCGTTATAATTTTTTTCCCCCCCCCCCCCCCCCCCCCCCTCCCCCCGGGGCCCCCCCAAAAAAACCCCCCCCCCCCCCCCCCCCGGGGGGGGGCCCCCCCCCCCCAAAAAAAAAAAAACCCCTTTTTTTTTAAAAAAAAAAAAAAAACCCCCCCCCCCCGAAAAAAAAAATTTTTTTTCCCCCCCCCCCCCCCCCCCCCCCCCAAAAAAAAAAAAAAAAAAAAAAAAAAAAACCCCCCCCCCCCCCCCCCCCCCCCCCTTTTTTTTTTTTTTTTTCCCCCCCCCCCCCCCCTCCCCTCCCCCCCCCCCCCCCCCCCCTTTTCCCCCCCCTTTTTTCCCCCCCCCTTTTTTTTTCCCCCCCCCCCCCCCTTTTTTCCTCCCCTCCCTCCTTTCCCTTCCCCCCCCCCCTTCCCCCTCTCCTCCCCTTTTCCCCCCTCCTCCCCCTTCCCCCCTCCCCCTCCCCCCCTCCCTCCCCTCCTCCCTCCCCCCCCCTCCTAATCCCTCCTCCTCCCTCCTACTCCCTCCCTCCTCCTCCGTCTCCTCCTCCTCCCCCTCCTCCAACTCCCTCTCCTTCTCCCTCCTCCTACTCCCCTTTTTTTTTCTTTGCCTGTGCCGCTCCATTTACCCAAGTTAATTTTTGGGGGGAAGATGTAAAGATCTTTCAAGTGCTCTTTCTAATGCTTTTTGTAAGTACAGACAGACAGACAGACAGACAGACAGACAGACAGACAGACAGACAGACAGACAGACAGACAGACAGACAGACAGACAGACAGACAGACAGACAGACAGACAGACAGACAGACAGACAGACAGACAGACAGACAGACAGACAGACAGACAGACAGACAGACAGACAGACAGACAGACAGACAGACAGACAGACAGACAGACAGACAGACAGACAGACAGACAGACAGACAGACAGACAGACAGACAGACAGACAGACAGACAGACAGACAGACAGACAGACAGACAGACAGACAGACAGACAGACAGACAGACAGACAGACAGACAGACAGACAGACAGACAGACAGACAGACAGACAGACAGACAGACAGACAGACAGACAGACAGACAGACAGACAGACAGACAGACAGACAGACAGACAGACAGACAGACAGACAGACAGACAGACAGACAGACAGACAGACAGACAGACAGACAGACAGACAGACAGACAGACAGACAGACAGACAGACAGACAGACAGACAGACAGACAGACAGACAGACAGACAGACAGACAGACAGACAGACAGACAGACAGACAGACAGACAGACAGACAGACAGACAGACAGACAGACAGACAGACAGACAGACAGACAGACAGACAGACAGACAGACAGACAGACAGACAGACAGACAGACAGACAGACAGACAGAAAGTCGGGAACGGGAACGAGAACTTATATGACTACTTATATGAATTTAATGAGATGCTCCCCACCAGGGATTGGGCGAAGCCGGGCCGGGTCAGCTAGTATGCTATAAACAAGAACAGGACACAACCTTGTCGAACTCCGGATCTTATGATGAAGGGTTCTGTGTGTCCTCCAGTTGCTCTCACTATGCATTCACTGTTGTACTTACTCCATATTGTTTAAGGATTGCCCACAGCTTGTTTCTATCTACTCTATCAAATGCCTTTTCTTGGTCGACGAAGGCTAAGTAGAGTGTTTCATTAAACTCGATTGATTTTTCTATAAGTTGTCTAAGAGCAAATATGGCATCTGTGCATCTTTTGTTTTTCCTAAATCCAAGTTGTGTTTCGCTTAGCTGGGGTTCTATAATAGTTCGTAGTCTTTTCTCAAGAAATTTGCAAACTTTTTTCCCAGTATGGCTCAACAGTGAAATGCCTCTGTATTGTGTGCAGTCTCATTTGCTGCTTTTGTGTTTCCAAATTGGGATAATTATGGCGTTTCCCCAGTCTCGTGGTGTCTGCCCTGTTAACTGATTTAATGCCGATAATACAGGGTGTATTTTTAATGATTGTGCAGTGCTTGAAAATATTGCCGGTCCATGTTTTGTATTTACCTATTTTATTGGATGAACTTTACAGCTGGTGAATACAAAACTTGGACCGGCAATATTTTCAAAAACTGCACAGTCATTAAAAATACAGCCTGTACGCCTCGTGTGACCTCCCATTTGGACAGAAGGGCGGTATATAGACATACTAGAGTCATCATGTTGTTTGTTTTGTTTCATGATATCCCTTGCAGGTTCATTGTTAAGTGAACTGAAGTTTAGATTATAACACTTGTTTATTTGAATGTGTATCATGTTTGACCTAAACCTACTTTGGCACTGAATCGGTTCAATTCGCCAAGGGAATATAATTTTTTTGAAGTGTCTTTTCCTTTTACCAAAAGAAAGCTACTGGCACTAACATAAATTAACAATAACATCAACGACACCTACATTAAACTCTAAACACTTTAAATCGCCCATATTGTTAACACAAGATACATAAACATTTCACCGGGTCATTCAAGGATATCCCCCCCCCCCCCCCACCCCCGGGACAATTATTCCGCGGCAAAATTCTGTTTATCACCGCCTCTACGCGTGACCTAAAATATGACGCATGCTCTACGGTTATGGAGAATTTTATGGCGTAGGAAATGGCACTTTATGAAGAATGACATCATTCAAGAATTTATTGTTTGGGAGGTTTCGGGTCAACGTTTCTAA
>JACEFZ010014052.1:0-18632 GCA_014155875.1 Cepaea nemoralis
AAACGAAAAACCGAGGCAGTTATTTCAATATTTTCATTTGAATACCCCTCCAATTTTTCCCCAATTAATTCGTTCTAGACACCCCAAAAATACAAACCAAAACACACATTTCATAGAGATAAATATAGACTTTAATACTATCTTTGGGCCCCAAACTTGTCCGAACTTGTATCTTCGCCGTGCCTAGTAAAATGTGTATCCCAGTGCCCCTGTAGAATTTTTAAAACCATCCTCTCTTTGCCTTAACATCACTATATATAGACTCGCCCCAGGCATTTTTTAAAAATGAGACCGGCATACAACAGTAGACCAGTTCACTACGATTGCCCGGAAACAGAATCGCCATCGAACTGCTTTTGATTTATCAAAATTAATAATAATTTTTCGACATCTTAAATTTGTTTGCGATCTCTGTTTCTTTAGCACATGCACGCCTTTCGCCAATCAGCCCCCTTTGGGTTTGGGCTTTCTTTTTCGATACAATGGAACTTATGTGGATGGCGAATTCCCGCACATGGGGCGGAGTCCAGCAATCTTAATGCCGCTCTCGTATTTTATTATTAGCAAGTGATGCTCACATAATAAAAAAACAATGCCAAACTGAGCAGAAGAACGTGCGGGTCACTTTGTTTTCGAAAAATTAGCAGCGGGGTCATGTGGGTGACGACGAAATCCGAGGCTATCGTCGAAAACAAAACAATTTTTGGAGGAAAAATAGACGAAACCGAGGTCTGACTGTATTAGCTTCCCTTACCATTGGGTGTTAGGTCGGCATGGCCGAACAAATGGGCCTCGCTTTTAATCTGCCGGCGTGCTGATGCCAAGTTAAGGGGGTTCACCCCTACACAGGTAGTTGGAGTAAAACTTTTAGCTTTTGTCCTTGACTAAGCGACGAAAATTAAAGTCCCCAGAAGTGGGAGTAGTTTCGCCTGATGACGATGGACATTGGCAACAGGAAAGCTAATCCACACGAAAAACCCAGTCCACTGCACTAAAAATAGTTACGCTTACGGATAACGCTTGAATTCACAGCACGCGAGCACAAGGGCGTTGTTTTAGCTCTGAATAGGGCTTATATCTCACGAGGTTTAATTGGCAGAGAGGCTTGTTAAATCGACAGCGCAAAAAATAAACAACATTTCAGACGTAGGAATCATTTCAAGCGATCGAAAGAAGACAAGTTGCGAGGGTATTCAAATGAAATTTGAAAGTATTATATAAATTATAATACCTTTGCTATTGTCAATATTGTTGTTAAGATGCAAATGAACACGATGACATCATAGGACTGTTTTAAAACTGTCCGTTCCATTTTTGACATCACCGAAGAGAACGGCGTTCTGTTACTGTTATTTGATCAGTGAAGGGGTAACACCTATAGAATTCATCTGCGAATGAAGGTCCTTTTGGGTGATGTATGCCTGTCAGTCCAGCAAGTGTAGATGGAGTAGGAAATTTCAGGGGCCCTTGAGCTCAGGGGCCCTTTACGGCTGGGGCCCGGAGGGAGAATTGTGAAGGAGGACTCGGGTGCTTTCACTGAAACCACAAGTAGCCTGCCTATGGAAGTCATGGCAGTAAGTAAAGCAATAACAAGGCTAGAGACAGACATTCACTGGGACATGTTTCCTTAGCGACTCATGAATGATCAAGAGGATAGGGAGGAGGGGATCCGAAGAGAATGGTTGCTGACTGCGGCTCGGCTGGAAAAGATTAGTTTCATCTTCGTGCCAGGTCATGCGGGAGTACAAGGAAACGAGCGGGCTGAAAAGCTCGCGGGTGAGGCTACTGTGGAGGCGGACGCGCCATGGACCAGGCCTGACATTCCGAATGCTCTACGAGAAGTGAGACTTGTTGCCAAGAACCAAGTGATGACTGTGGATCTACAACCATGGTCAGACTGAGAGAACAGCAAAATTAAAGAGGGGTGGCCAAACAAGAACACTACGCAGGAAGCCAAAGAAGATTGATAAACCAATACAGAACTGGTGTCGTTAGCCACTACACGCTGCGGGATTTGCTGAGGAGGGGATCCGAGCACTTATGGGACTGAATGGTTCGATGTACAATGAGGATGATCTGTCGACTAATTAACTAACTGACTGTCTGACTGACTGACTGACTGACTGACTGACTGACTGACTGACTGACTGACTAAAACAGCGTGTAGACTGTTCACGACCGGGTCAGGCACACCAAGTAGTGACACCAGAGTCGATTTTTCTACAGGAAACCCCAACACTATATCTGCGATGGAGGACTTGCAATGATGTATGGTGACTACATTGAAAAATGATACTTTTTCCTTTAATTTTTCAGATATATTCCCCCCAAAAATAAATAAATAAAAAAAAATTAAGATTTTCACTTGAAACCCCCTCGTGAAAAAGATATCTCGCGTGTAAAACTGACCTTATAGTGGTCACGTGTCTATGGACATTTGTTGGGGGCCCATAGACAAGGAAATGCCTAAAATTTCCCGTGCTGAATGATGACATAATTGCATTCTAATAAGCTTTTCTAAAGTTATAAAGTGCCAGTCTCCCTGGCCTAGTGGTAAACGTCTTTCTCCTAAAACCGTTTTCCACGTGAGGAACGTAAACCCGTGCGAGAATCGGTTGCGGTTCTCGTCGCGTTGGCAACTTACGGGGGTTTTTGAACCGGTCGCTCAGAAAGCATGGCAAAATACTGAGAGTAATCTTGCCAAGAAATCAACAATCGGGTGAAGATGCTGATGTTGACAGCGATGTCCTGTAAAGTATATGCGAAAAAAAGGGATAACGTACATTATTGTATTCTAAGGTTTTAAGCAACTTTTGATTGGGGGCTCAGCCATGCGCACATGTGGTTTGGCGTCGCAGACAGCAGAGCACATACCCCAGGACTGCCCAAACTACAACATATCCAGGCGAACCTTCTGGCCTAGAGAGACAACAGTGGAAGATAAACTCTATGGACCACTGAGTGAACTAAAAAGAGTTAGATTCATACAAGAGACAACATTGCAGTTATAGACATATTTCAGGCGAACGAAAGAAGAAGAAGAAGAAGAAAAAGAAGAAAAAAAGAAGAAAAAAGAAGAAGAAGAAGAAGAAGAAGAAGAAGAAGACGAAAAAGAAAAGAAGAAGAAAAAGTACCTTTTGCTCAAATCTACCGGCTCTGTGACAAAGGGATTACGAGCCTAATTCACAATCCAGCATACCGCTTTTCAAAACACACAGCGGGCGATTTGAAAGCGGACCGCCTTGCGCGGGTTTTTCATACAATAATATGAGCACCGGTCGTTCAGTAAGCAGTGGTAAACTACCGAACGTAAAGGGCCACAAAATACTGGAGTTGAGTGCGACGCCCTGTAATGTAAAGGATATACAACATCTATTTTCCCCAACATTGCAAGTTCCATTATTTGCCACTGTTGTGACATTACGTTTGATAAACTGTATACAAGAAACGTCATAACAAATTTAAAGTTTCTGTCTGCTTTTTCCCAAAAGCGCACTCGGTAAATAGAAATAAATATTTGCAAAATATGGGTCGAGGCTTTCCGTATAGAACGGACAAATTATAAAATGAACACAATTCCTTGTTTCTGCCTGTAGATTTCGTCACATGCATCCGCAGATCTGGCAAAATGGTATTTGCCAGATTGCAACATTCGATTGGTTTCTTCTGTGTGTTGCCCTTTCTACCTGTATGTCTAAATTCTTGCGTGCTTGTGTGTCTGCTCACCTGTTACCTATCTCCCTTTTTTACCTCCCTGAAAAAAATATTGCCTACTTAAATGTCTTGACGCAGAGCCCTGCCCACTCAGTTTCTCCTTCTCTATGCACTCCCTCTTTTTTTCCTCTCTCACCTCTTGCCTCTCCTATGCATCTCCCTTATTTTCCCACCTATAAACCCAAATCGGTCGATCAATCGATCTCATCATCATCTCATCAATCAATCATCAATCATCAATCAATCTGCCTACCTCCCTGTAGGGATATAGGGGTGTGAGAGAGGGGGAGGGGGAGAGAAATACGAGAGATAAATCAAATCAACTTCAAATCACTTTATTAGGGTCACAAATTGGGCGCGCAGGCCCGTCTTACATTCGGCCCTTCCAATCACTCGTCTTTCGTTCATCAAGAGCATTATACATTTACATAGGAAGAAAAATAAACATTGTGAAATGAATGTTGTAAACATAACAAGGCTAATTACAATGTTATGAAGCCCATCTCCCCTATCCATACATCACCCCCCCCACCAAAAACCCCCCCCCTACCCACACACACGCGCACCAAGGGACCTACACACCCCCACCTACCGACACACACGCACACCAAGGGACACATAAAACCCCCCCTACCGACCCATCCCCCTCCAGCACAAACCCCCACCCACACACACTGCCCTCACCTGATCCCCCAACCAAAACACTCGCCCCCCACAAACATTCCCCACCAAAACCCACATCCCACATCCTACGCACACATCCTCTCCCCACCCACACCTCAAACCACCCATCCCCCACCAAATCTCCATCGCAATATTCCCCCCCCACACACCAACCCCACCAACCCACACTCGCACATCCACTCACACATCCCCAAACCATACCACACATCCCCACCAACTGACATGTCCCTACCCCCCCCCCCACACACACATCCCCTAACCCCCCATACATCCCCCAAACCCTCAACACACCCCCCGACAAACCCCAAACCCCCATACAACTTTCCCCCACCCACACATGCCTTAACCTAATCCCCCACCACACAAACCCCCCCCGCACATCACAACACCCCCTACCACGCACTATTCCCACCCACACACCCCACACATATCCCTCACCAACACATCCCCACTTACACACCACACACATATCCCCCACCAGATACCAACAAAATTTCCCCACACCCCACAGATACCCTACCCACCACCCCACATCCCCCACTCATACACCACAAAAATCCCCCCCCCCAAAACACAACCTCACCCACACAATTCACAACCAACACACCACACACCCTTTCCCCCCCCACACACGCATTCCCTACCCGTCCACCACAACACTCACTCACGCATACATCCTCCACTACGCACCACACACCCCCACCCACCCATCCCCAAACCAACATCTCTCATCACAATACCCTACCCCCCCACACATCCTCACCCACTCACACATCCCACCCCGACACATACAACTCTCTCACCCACCTACACATCCCTAAACCACTCACACACCCCCCCCCCACATTCCCCATCCACACACACACATCTCCCCCCCACACTCCCCCTACGTCCCCCAACCACCACAATCCCCTGCTCCCCAAAATATACCCCACCCCTACGCACATTCCCCCCACCCATCACACAACCCCCCCCACACCACACACTATCCTCCACCCATACCCACCACTATCCTCCACCCATACCACCAAAACATACCCTCCACCCCCACATCATTCACACATCCCCCCCCAAAACACTGCACAAAAATCTCAACCCCCCCACAACATACCCTTCTCCCCACCCGCCCTTCCATCCCAAATCCCCCCAACACAATCCCCTACCCACACAACCCCCCCCTCCCACACATACTTCCTCAACCATCCACACATCTCCACCCACATAAAGACACATCCCTGCATCCGTCCCATAACATATCCTCACCCATTCACACATCCCCCACACCCACAACCCCCTACTTTCCCCCACCATCCCTAAAAAAAATCCCACCACACCCACAAATACCACTAAACCCCCCAAAAAACCCCACACCCCAACCCATCCAATGCAACCCCCACCACACACCCCACCCAAATATCCTCACACTCACACGCGCGCCCCATAAGCATAGTATTCACACACACAACCACACACAGCACACACCACACACTCACCCACAACCATGATACACACAAACTACAATTTTCCCACACAACAACAACACACACCCCATCGTACCGTAGCTTTAGCTTGTATGTGTGAGTGTGGTTTTGTTATGTGTGTGTGTGTGTTGAAAACTTGTATTTGTGTGTATGCATGTGTATGTGTGGGGGAGTTGTGTGTGTGTTGCGTGTGTGTGTGTGTGTGGGTGTGAAAATAAGCTTTTGTGGCGCGTGTGAGTGTGAGGATATGTGTGGGTGGGGGTGTGTGGGTGGGGGTATGCATTTGGATGGGTTGGGGTGTGTGGGTTTTGGTGGGTAGTGGTATTTGTGGGTGTTGGTGGGATGTGTGGATGGATGTGTGGGGGTGAAAGTAGGGGTGTTGGAATGGGTGTGGGGGATGTGTGAATGGGTGGAGGATATGTGTATGGGACGGATGCAGGGGATGTGTCTTTATGTGGGTGGAGATGTGTGGATGGTTTGAGGAAGTATGTGTGGGAGGCGGGGTTGTGTGGGTAGGGGATTGTGTTGGGTGGATTTGGGATGGAAGGGCGGGTGGGGAGAAGGGTATGGTGTGTGGGTGGGTTTGAGATATTTGTGCAGTGTGTTGGTGGGGGATGTGTGAATGATGTGTGGGTGGAGGGTATGTTTGTGGTGGTATGGGTGGAGGATAGTGTGTGGTGGTATGGGTGGAGGATAGTGTGTGGTGTGGGGGATGTGTGTGATGGGTGTGGGGAATGTGCGTATGGGTGGGGTATATGTTTTGGGGAGCAGGGGATTGTGGTGGTTGGGGGACGTATGTGGGGGAGTGTGGGTGGGAGATGTGTGTGTGTGGATGGGGAATGTGTGGGTGGGGTGTGTGAGTGGCTTAGGGATGTGTAGGTGGGTGAGAGAGTTGTATGTGTCGGGGTGGGATGTGTGAGTGGGTGGAGGATGTGTGTGGGGGTAGGGGTATTGTGATCGAGAGATGTTTGGTTGGGAGTGGGTGGGTGGGGGTGTGTGGGTGCGTAGTGGAGGATGTATGCGTGAGTGAGTGTGTGTTGGTGGACGGGTAGGGAATGCGTGTGTGGGTGGGGAGAGGTGTGTGGTGTGTTGGTTGGTGATATTGTGTGGGTGAGGTATGTGTGTGTGGGTGGGGGATTTTTGTGGTGTATGAGTGGGGGTATGTGGGGTGGATGGGTAAGGGTATCTGTGTGTGTGTGGGTGGGAATATTGTGTGGTATCTTGGTGGGGGATATGTGTGTGTTGTGTACGTGGGGATGTGTTGGTGAGGGATATGTGTGTGTGTGTGTGTGGGTTGGGAATAGTGCGTGGTAGGGGGTGTATGTGATGTGCGGGTGGGGGATTGTGTGGTGGGGGATTAGGTTAAGGCATGTGTGGGTGGGTGGAAGTTGTATGTGTGGGTGGTGGGGTGTGTGTGAGTGGATTGGGGATGTATGGGTGGTTAGGGAGATGTGTGTGTGTGGGGGGGGGGGTAGGGACATGTCAGTTGGTGGGGATGTGTGTGTATGGTTTGGGGATGTGTGAGTGGATGTGCGATGTGTGGGTTGGTGGGGGATTGTGTGTGTGGGTGGGGAATATGTTGTCGATGGAGATGTGGCTGGGGGATGGGTGGTTTGAGGTGTGGGTGGGGAGAGGATGTGTGCGGTAGGATGTGGGATGTGTGGGTTGGTGGGGGAATGTTTGTGGGTGGCGAGTGTGTTTTGGTTGGGGGATCAGGTGAGGGCAGTGTGTGTGGGTGGGGGATGTGCTGGAGGGGGATGGGTCGGTAGGTGGGGGTATGTATGTGTCCCTTGGTGTGCGTGTGTGTCGGTAGGTGGGGGTGTGTATGTGTCCCTTGGTGCGCGTGTGTGTGGGTAGGTGGGGGTGTTGTGTGGATGGGGTGATGTATGGATAGGTGGGAGATGGGCTTCATAACATTGTAATTAGCCTTGTTTATGTTTACAACATTCATTGCACAATGTTTATTTTTCTTCCTATGTAAATGTATAATGCTCTTGATGAACGAAAGACGAGTGATTGGAAGGGCCGAATGTAAGACGGGCCTGCGCGCCCAATTTGTGACCCTAATAAAGTTGATTTGAAGTTGATTTGATTTATCTCTCGCTATTTCTCTCCCTCTCCCCCTCTCTCACACCCATATATCACATACAGGCAGGTAGGCAGATTGATTGATTGATTGATTGATTGATTGATGATGATGATTGACTGATTGATCGATTGATCGACCGATTGGTTGATAGGTGGAAGATAAGGGGAGATGCATAGGAGAGGCAAGAGGGTGAGAGAGGCAAAAAGAGGGAGGTGCATAGAGAAGGAGAAACTGAGTGGGCAGGGCTCTGCGTCAAGACATTTAAGTAGGCAAGTATTTTATTCAGGTAGGTAAAAAGGTAGATAGGTAACCAGGTGAGCAGACACACAAGCACGCAAGAATTCAGACATACAGGTAGATAGGTCAACACACAGAAGAAACCAATCGAAATGTTGCAATCTGGCAAATTACCATTTTGCCAGATCTGCGGATGCATGTGACGATAATCTACAGGCAGAAACAAGGAATTGTGTTCATTATATAATTTGTCCGTTCTATACGGAAAGCCTCGACACCATATTGTGCAAATATTTATTTCTATTTACCGAGTGCGCTTTGGAAATAGCAGACAGAAACTTGTAACATCTTGTTATGACGTTTCTTGTATACAGTTTATCAAACGTAATGTCACAACAGTGGCAAATAATGGAACTTGCAATGTTGGACATATAGATGTTGTATATCCTTTACATTACAGGGCGTCGCACTCAACTCCAGTATTTTGTGGCTGTTTACGTTCGGTAGTTTACCACTGCTTACTGAACGACCGGTGCTCATATTATTGTATGAAAACCAGCGCAAGGCGGTCCGCTTTCAAATCGCCCGCTGCTGTGTTTCGAACGCGGTATGCTGGATTGTGAATTAGGCTCGTAATGCCTTAGTCACAGAGCCGGTAGATTTGAGCAAAAGGTACTTCTTCTTCTTCTTCTTCTTCTTCGTCTTCTTCTTCTTCTTCTTCTTCTTCTTCTTCTTCTTCTTCTTCTTCTTCTTCTTCTTCTTCTTCTTCTTCTTCTTCTTTCGTTCGCCTGAAATATGTCTATAACTGCAATGTTGTCTCTTGTATGAATCTAACTCTTTTTAGTTCACTCAGTGGTCCATAGAGTTTATCTTCCACTGTTGTCTCTCTAGGCCAGAAGGTTCGCCTGGATATGTTGTAGTTTGGGCAGTCCTGGAGTATGTGCTCTGCTGTCTGCGACGCCAAACCACATGTGCGCATGGCTGAGTCACCAATCAAAAGGTGCTTAAAACCTTAGAATACAATAATGTACGTTATACCTTTTTTTCGCATATACTTTACAGGACATCGCTGTCAACATCAGCATCTTTCAGCCGATTGTTGATTTCTTGGCAAGATTACTCTCAGTAGTTTGCCATTGCTTTCTGAGCGACCGGTTCACAAACCCCGTAAGTTGCCAACGCGACGAGAACCGCAACCGATTCTCGCACAGGTTACGTTCCTCACGTGGATAAACGGCTTTACGGAGAAAGACGTTTACCACTAGGCCAGGGAGACTGGCACTTTATAACTTTAGAAAAGCTTATTAGAATGCAATTATGTCATCATTCAGCACGGGAAATTTTAGGCATTTCCTTGTCTATAGGCCCCAACAAATGTCCATAGACACGTGACCACTATAAGGTCAGTTTTACACGCGAGATATCGTTTTCACGAGGGGGTTTCAAGTGAAAATCTTAATTTTTTATTTATTTATTTATTTTTTGGGGGGAATATATTCTGAAAAATTAAAGGACAAATGTATCATTTTTCAATGTAGTCACCACTACATTCATTGCAAGTCCTCCATCGCAGATATAGTGCTTGGGTTCCTGTAGAAAAATCGACTCTGGTGTCACTACTTGGTGTGCCTGACCCGGTCGTGAACAGTCTATCACGCTGTTTTAGTCAGTCAGTCAGTCAGTCAGTCAGTCAGTCAGTCAGTCAGTCAGTCAGACAGTCAGTTAGTTAATTAGTCGACAGATCATCCTCATTGTACATCGAACCATTCAGTCCATAAGTGCTCGGATCCCCTCCTCAGCAAATCCCGCAGCGTGTAGTGGCTAACGACACCAGTTCTGTATTGGTTTATCAATCTTCTTTGGCTTCCTGCGTAGTGTTCTTGTTTGGCCACCCCTCTTTTAATTTGCTGTTCTCTCAGTCTGACCATGGTTGTAGATCCACAGTCATCACTTGGTTCTTGCAAAAGTCTCACTTCTCGTAGAGCATTCGGAATGTCAGCCTGGTCCATGGCGCGTCCGCCCTCCACAGTAGCCTCACCTGCGAGCTTGTCAGCCCGCTCGTTTCCTTGTACTCCCGCATGACCTGGCACGAAGATGAAACTAATCTTTGCCAGCCGAGACCGCAGTCAGCAACCATTCTCTTCGGATCCACTCCTCCTCTATCCTCTTGATCATGTTCATTGAGTCGCTAAGGAAACATGTCCTAGTGAATGTCTGTCTCTAGCCTTGTTATTGCTTTACTTACTGCCATGACTTCCATAGGCAGGCTACTTGTGGTTTCAGTGAAAGCACCAGAGTCCTCCTTCACAATTCTCCCTCCGGCCCGAGCCGTAAAGGCCCATGAGCTCAAGGCCCATGAAATTTCCTACTCCACTCATACACTTGCTGGACTGACAGGCATACATCACCATACAGGACCTTCATTCGCAGATGAATTTCTATAGGTGTTACCCCTTCACTGATCAAATAACAGATAACAGAACGCCGTTCCTCTTCGGTGAATGTCAAAAGTGGAACGGACAGATTTAAACAGTCCTTATGATGTCATCGTGTTCATTTGCATCTTAACAACAATATTGACAATAGCAAAGGTTATTATAATTTATATAATACTTTTCAAATTTTCATTTGAATACCCCTCGCAACTTGTCTTCTTTCGATCGCTTGAAATTGATTTCCTACGTCTGTAATGTTGTTTATATTTTTTTGCGCTCGTTCGATCTTAACAAGCCTCTCTGCCAATCTGACCTCGTGAGATATAAGCCCTATTCAGAGCTCAAACAACTTGACCATTGTGCTCGCGTGCTGTGAATTCAAGCGTTATCCGTAAGCGTACTACTATTTCTAGTGCAGTGGACTGGTTTTACGTGTGGATTAGCTTTCCCTGTTGCCAATGTCCATCGTCATCAGGCGAAACTACTCCGACTTCTGGGGTACTTGTAATTTACGTCGCTTAGTCAAGGACAAAAAGCTAACGTTTTACTCCAACTTACCTGTGTAGGGGTTGAACCCATTAACTTGGCATCAGCACGCCGGCAGATTAAAAGCGAGCGCCCTTATTAGTTCGGCCATGCCGACCTAACACCCAGATGGTAAGGGAAGCTAATACAGTCAGACCTCGGTTTTCGTCTATTTTTTTCCTCCAAAAATTGTTTCTGTTTTCGACGATAGCCTCGGATTTCGTCGTCATGCCCACATGACCCCGCTGCTAATTTTGCGAAAACAAAGTGACCCGCACGTTCTTCTGCTCAGTTTGGCATTGTTTTTCATTATGTGAGCATCACTTGCTAATAATAAAATACGAGAGCGGCATTAAGATTGCTGGACTCCGCCGCATGTGCGGGAATTCGCCATCCACTATAAGTTCCATTGTATCGAAAAAGAAAGCAACCAAGGAGGCTGATGTGGCGAAAGGCGTGCATGTGCTAACGAAACAGAGATCGCAAACAATTGAAGATGTCGAATAATTATTATTAATTTTGATAAATCAAAAGCAGTTCGATGGCGATTCTGTTTCCGGGGCAATCGTAAGTGAACTGGTCATACTGTTGTATGCCGGTCTCATTTTAAGAAAATGCCTGGGACGAGTGCTAGTATATTAGTGATGTTAAGGCAAGAAGAGGATGGTTTGAAAAATTCTACAGGTGCACTGGCATACACATTGTTACTAGGCACGGCGAAGATACAAGTTCGGACAAGTTTGGGGCCGAAAGATAGTATTAAAGTCTATATTTATTCTCTATGAAATGTGTGTTTGGTTTGTATTTTGGAGTGTCTAGAACGAATTAATTGGATTTACAATTGGAGGGGTATTCAAATGAAAATATTGAAATAACTGCCTCGGTTTTCGTCAGTTTCGGATTTCGCCGATTGTTTTCGGACATATTATTGACGAATACCGAGGTTTGACTAATATAAAATCTGTAACCTGCTGAGCATGTCGCAGGAGGAGACCAAGGAGGGTTGGTGTGAGACTCACTACATCATCCCGTATAAAATTTAGTTGCAAAATCCAGCAACGAACTAATCTTCAAAGGGCTGGACGTGAATTGGTTGAGGGCATGACTGGCAGAAGGAAGATACAGTCTGCAGTCTCACTGAGACAGAAATAGATCAGCTCAATCTCCTAGTGCAGTACCATCATCTCACTAGAACAGTGGTTCTCAACCGGTGGGGAATTCCCCCGCCAACAGCAAATTAAAACATTCCGATTAGGTATTTTTAATTTAGTCGACGGATCAACAACACGGCACACGGGAGTAGTATAGTATGGTTTCCAGACCCCACTTTCAGCCTACACAGCTAGGCTGATAGGGTTTATGAAGGAAATATGGGTAAAATTTGTCGACTCGGCTCCAGAACCTGGAGGCATGATTTATGAAGGAAATATTTTGAGTTGGGCGGGTGAAATTTTTTCGGCATGCCTGGTGGGAACGAAATTTTTGGCGCTGCCTGGTGGGTGTAAAAGTAATTAAGGTAAATGTTTAGTTGGTTCTGGAAAGCGAAGGGGAAAGTTATTTTGGTTACGTCTATTAGTATGGGTAGTGATAAACAAGGGTGTGATGGGTCGTTCTACTCATGGGTATATGGTGGTGGCGTATATGAATGTGTATGCATGGTGATGTATACACAAGGGTGTGATGGGTATATGGTGGTTATGTATATGAATGTGCTAGTATGCGTGGTGTAGTGATGTATACACAAGGGTGTGATGGGTATATGGTGGTTACGTATATGAATGTGTCTGTGTAGTGATGTATACACAAGGGTGTGATGGGTATATGGTGGTTACGTATATGAATGTGTATGTGTAGTGATGTATAAACAAGGGTGTGATGGGTCGTTCTACTCATGGGTATATGGTGGTGGCGTAGACATAATGTGTATGTGTAGTGATAGACAAGGGTGTGATGGGTCGTTCTACTCATGGGTATATGGTGGTGGTGTAGACATAATGTGTATGTGTAGTGATGTATACACAAGGGTGTGATGGGTATATGGTGGTTACGTATATGAATGTGTCTGTGTAGTGATGTATAAACAAGGGTGTGATGGGTCGTTCTACTCATGGGTATATGGTGGTGGCGTAGACATAATGTGTATGTGTAGTGATAGACAAGGGTGTGATGGGTCGTGGTTATACTCGAAGTAAGAGGTGATTACTGAACAACGAGGTGTAGTTGGTTACTGAACAAAAAGAGAGTTGTAGGAGTCTGACACAATAAAACACAGAGACAAAATTAAAAACAAAGTGGGTTCAATAATGAAACAATCAGGGTCGTGTAATACGAAGGCATTCTCCGGTCTTAGGGATAAAAGAGGCCGCCGGGGTGGTGTTATAGGTGGTAGTAACTGCAAGGGTGGGTTCTTCACCGAAAAGCTTATAAAGAAGGATATGGTGGTAAGGGGTCGATATAGCGATGTTTATAATAAGAATGGTGATGTCGATCGGGGCCCGCAGATCACCCGGTGTCAATACGGTTCCAGGTGCTTGAACTGTTCCTCTAGGCGATATATCAGCGTCTACACGAGTCTCCTTGTCTATAACAAATACATAAACACAAATACAACGACAACCATACAAGTACACATACAGACACCAATCATACAATCAGGGTCATTTTAGAGTCAGACACACAAGTATAACGAATCTAAAATACAATCATACAAACACAAAGAGGATCACACAAACACACATACAAATACAAAGACATACACATAAAGACAGACAAGCACAAAGACAAACCATACCATTACTACTGTCACAACAACAGATATACACATGTGCAGACACACTCACCCATAATCAATTACACAAGTACACACCCATAATCAATTACACAAATACACACACACACATACAAACACAAAGGCAACCATACCATTACTACTGTCATCACAAGTACACACAAGTACACACAGACACACTCACCCATACACACCTACAAAGACACAGACACAGTTGTACATACAGACACAGAAGTACAGACAAACCATACCATTACTACTGTCATCACAACTATACACAATTACACACAGACACACCTACTACAAACTCAAAGACACACACCCATACCATTACTACTGGTACCACAACTATACACACTTACCCATAAGACTAAACTATACAACCACATACCCCCTTTTGGTAAAGAACGCGGATGTCCGAGACTACGTCATCAACGCCATATGCAAAAGTCATTAAGTATGAGTCATCGGTTTGTAGGGAAGCAGGCGTGAGAATAGCTTGTCTAACTGCCACGTCAGCTATGTAGGGTGCAGACCCAGTGTATAAAATAGAAGGCGTCTCTTGTGAGCTCAGTACCAGTTCACGGGCTGAGTTGGGTATCTACAGCAGTGCTTCAGGCTGGTGTGAGCATTGTGTAGTAAGCAGATATTGTTCACGTAGTGACTTGGCTAGCTACAGCAGTGAAACAGGTTGGTGTGAGCATTGTTCGTGTAGTAACCAGCTATTATTCACGTAGTGACTTGGCTAGCTACAGCAGTGAAACTTGGTGTGAGCATTGTTCGTGTAGTAACCAGCTATTATTCACGTAGTGACTTGGCTAGCTACAGCAGTGAAACTTGGTGTGAGCCTTATTCGTGTCGTTGGCCTCTGATAAAACAGTGAAACATTGTTTACACCAGAACATTTTTGGGATTGTAAGAAAGCGAGAGAAAAAAAAAACAGTTTATCAATATGACCACCAGATCTACTTTCACGTGTTCAGTGTGCGACAAAGCCTATTGTGATAAGTATACCCTTAATCGTCACATTCGGACCATTCACGATACGAAAGATCAACCATACTTATGTCATATCTGTGGACAACGTTTCAACAGAAAAGACAATCTACAAAAACACAAACGAATACATCATCACCGGTCTATGGATACATCAGAACCAGAGACAACTACCTTTTCACCATCAGAGACAACACCACCAACAACCTCGACGACACCACCAAATGAAACCAATATAACTAACAGTCAGATACAACCAGACGAGAATATTCTTGAACAATTGGTAGAAGACGAAGTGAGCATCTTAGCAGCCGGAGAACCAGAGACACTACACATCCTTCCATCGGATATTCAAGAAATATATAGAGAAAATTGGGAAGCTATCAGGACACATCACAAGATTAACAAGTATTTATCGACATACACCTTCTTTATTAGCCCGGAGATACAAAAGCCTATCAACTGGACAGATACGTTGTATAAGATTTTCAATGCTCAAATTAGTCGCTTTAAGATCAACTTTAGCTTTCATCTAGTGTTACGACATAGAGGAACACAAGATCTTAGATTCTATCATGCATCATTTAACAATTCTTCTGTTTTAGAATTTCCAGCGCTAATACATAACAGATACGACTTTGATGCCTTCCTTACAACAGTACACGAACATGACATTCATTCCTACGCCATGCAACAACGTACAGACACCAAATACACACAAGAGACAGTAGCTGGTATATGTTTTTACCTCTTTCATATGCCCGAGTTCCCGATAGTTTGATGTCTAGGTCATCCCCCAACTACATTGTTTTATATTTTTGTCACTAAGCATGTATGTCATTGATGTTTTTCTTATAGCACTAAAGTGTTTTGATGAATAATACATTCTTTGATATATTGAAACCAAGATTTTTGTTGATTTTCTTTAGTGGTTTTGTCTTTACTTATTGTTCCGAGAGACATCAACACTGACAGACAATGAAACAAAGACACATACTGAAATGTATTATGTATTTATTCAACTGCTGCTTGCAACCAAGTATAGAAATTACGCCATCCACCTCCCAGTATCCAACGATGTAGTTTATCAGTCATATACGTGGCTACAGATGTAGCGAAGCTTTCCACCAGGTCCTGGACATTCACGTCTGTATTGTAAGAATTATTAATCAGATGCATACCCAGACGCATACCAAGTGTAAAAACCATCATTATTCTCCCGTAGTTGATGACGTTATCGGCAAAGACTTCGTCAGCGATTGAAACAACGACCGGGAAAACGTGTTCGGGCTTGATACAGACTTCTAGTCTCGTGAATAACACATCATGTTGGTTGGCTATCTGACGTACTAAGCGACACAACCTCGAGTTATTGGTCTTTGTGGGGTTGTAGGAACTAATAATAGTCAACGCCATACTCACCACCTCGGTGTGAACTTGTGTATAGTCGACCATTGGTTCCATCGTTATTATACCAATAGCTACCAGAGACCCACTAGCGTGCAGTTGGTGGTCAAATGGTCTAATAATATCACCCGATACGTTTATAAACACCAATGCGACTAGCTAGGTGGTTATTAATTACCCATGGATCCTAGGTGGAAACATCCTTTTACGGCTTTGATTGCGGGCCCAACGGGGAGTGGTAAAACCGTCTTTGTCCAACAGTTCTTGACCCATCTACCAGCCATGGTAGACCCCCTTCCAGACGAAATTATATGGTGCTATGGGGAATGGCAACCCATCTACGAAACTATGAAGGGTGTTCAATTTAATGAAGGTCTGCCAGATGTGGAAAAATGGACAGGTGATAGACGTCGGTTAGTAGTCATAGATGATCTAATGTCTGAGACAGATGACAGAGTGACTAAATTATTTACTAAAGGCAGTCATCATCGCAACCTCAGTGTTATGTATATAGTACAGAACCTATTTGGTAAGAATAAAGAACAAAGAACTATCAGTCTGAATTCACACTACCTAGTGGTGTTTAAGAATCCTCGAGACGGGTCTCAGATTACCAATCTCGCCAAACAGATGTATCCAGGCCGTGTGTCATATGTCCAAGAGAGTTTTAAAGACGCGACATCGGCTCCACACGGGTATTTGTTATTTGACTTGCAACAGGAAACACCGGATCAGCTCCGCTTACGAAGTCATATATTTCCCGACCAGCAGCAAGTCGTCTACGTCCCCAAATAACATGTCTAACCGACTTAAACGTAACGAGGGTATGTTACGTTTCTTGGGTCAGACCAACCCAGCCACTGTGAAGGCAGTAATGAAATCAGCTTCCCCGGATCTCGTCCAATCAATTTGCGAGTGCTGTCACAACGTTTTAAAAGGTAATGTTCCCCTGACACCAGCTCAGAAGAAGCGTCTGCAACGACACAAAGACAGTCTGAGAGCACTCACTCATAAGAAATTATCGCTCAAGAAAGGAAAGAGATTCTACAACAAGGTGGTTTCATAGGCGCCTTACTAGGCCCCATACTAAATGTGTTGAAAAGCGTGGTGGGATTGTAATGGCCAAGAAGATGATCTTGATCGATCCCCGATTGCTAGAAAAACCCTATGTACCACCCGACACACTAAATGATAGTCTACAGGATTTGGATCGTCAGATGCAACAAGTCCTGGAAACAGAAGGTCTACCACCCCGTGACAAGGCCAGAGCGTATCAGCAAACACTACAGAGGTATCTGAATCGACTCGAACAGTACAAACACAAGCCTCTGGGACTAGTAGATATCAAGGAACAAAAACCTGAAGTCACCAGTGTACCGACACCAGTAGCCGAGACACCTCTTCAACCAGCATCTCTTCAACCTATTCAACCGGCTCAAGTAGTCGAACCCAAAACAGTCGAGACCACACCACCTTACAAACTCAGGCGGAGCAAGAAGAAGACTAGGATACCTACCCCCAAGTGGCAAAAATGGCCGCCCAATTAAGAAAATATTACTATGACCCTAAGAAACCGGGAGCCTATGGTGGAGCAGCCGCCTTAAAAAGAAATACTAACCTGAAGAAAATAGATAATGGGTAAGGTCATCAGGATACCTACACGTTACATAAACCGATCCGTCGTCGATTTCAGAGACGCCAGACCATAACCGGTGGTATAAATCAACAATTTCAAGCCGACTTGATAGATATGAGACTATTACAAAGATACAACGATGGGATGTCGTACCTAGTGACTTGTATTGATGTGTTTAGTAAATATGCTTGGGCTATCCCGATCCAGAAGATAACGGGGAAAGCACTGGTGGTGGCTATGAGTAAAATCTTTGGTGATATCCAACCGATAAATTTTCAGAGCGATAAAGGTTCGGAATTCGTTAATCGGACCTTCTTAAAATTTCTGAAAGATCGAGGTGTGCACTTCTTTACCACCGAGAATGAAGATGTGAAGGCAGCGATAGTGGAAAGATTCAATCGAACCCTGAAAGAAAAAATGTGGCGTTATTTCACCAGGACCAATACACTCCGCTACGTCGACGTGATAGATAAATTGATCCAGAACTACAATGGTTCGTATCACAGAAGTATTCGCATGGCCCTTGTACAAGTCAACTATAGTAATCAAGAAGAGGTGTGGGATAACTTGTATAAGCCGACATACGTATCGAAAAAAAGTGTTTTGGGATTTTAAAAAAACCTCGTGGGGAATTTTTGAG
>JACEFZ010014053.1:0-27081 GCA_014155875.1 Cepaea nemoralis
CCGTAAGCTGAAGAAGGCAGAGATCCATTATTCTACGGTGGAATTGGAGGCATTAAGTCTATTATTTTGTATGCTCAGATTATCTAAGTTCCTCTTAGGTTCCCATTTCGATAACTCGCCATTGTTGGTGCTTAAGCAAGGTGTTCCGAAAAACCATCGTTTGCAAAGATGGTGCCTTCTTCTCCAAGATTTCGACTTCGAAATCCGCCATATCAGAGGCACCGATAACATTATAGCTGATATTTTATCGCGACAAACGAATGCGCCAGCAGAATAACATTAGGCACATTAACCATTCGCCATACCAGAAACTGTGATATTTTATTCTGTGGCATAGAACAGTGTAACTCTACACCTGCTAGAGAACTTTCATTTAAAAGTAATAACACCCCAGTGAATAGGTTACGTATAACACCCACGAACATGACACTTTGAGAACTATACTACCAATTACCAAAGCTCTAGGAACAATCCGAGCGAGAGACATTATCTGTGAAATGATTTCAACCAGTGAACTGACAGTGATCATGAAAGCCATTAAGAACACTTTATACTCGACATTGAGAACATATCCATACTTGCTGTTGCTAAGAGACTTTGCAAACAGCCGAAACAGAGAACTCAGTCGATTACAACACTCAAGAGACAGCCATACTAACTGTTACCATTCATGGCACGACACGCTGACAACGGAGAGACAACGCGCACATCATCGTTGGATTTAGTTACTTAGTTAATTAATTAATTTGAGTATTGATATATTGTAGTTATATTTGCATTGAATTATGTATATAAAATATGTCAACCTGTAATTTGTACATTTTCTACCATAATATTACAGGTATTTCCACTCATAGGCGAAATATGTCTTCCTATGCAATTTTCTCTATGTAAATTATAAAACCATTTTTGAGTCATCGTACAAAAGTACGTATTATCTTAAAGGGAACATATCGCCTATTCCGATTTTTTCTAAGGGCAATAACACTTACCTCAACTTTACTTATATATTTTAACCAAATACTATTTTGAATGAAAGATGTGTGAATGACAGGGTGAATGAATTAAATGAGAGAGCGATATACTGAGCGGACAAATTGTACGCAAAACGTATTTATTTAATTTGTCTGCGTCTTTCATGTAAATTGTATTACTTGTCTAAATTGTTAATACATGTTTAGTATTTAGGATACTACATCTAAGCACCACTGCTTGGAATGCCTGATCATGCATTACACACATTGGGGTAATTCATGATTAAGGATATCCCAACTCGTGACGCTTGGAGATAAGCCACACATGCAGCACACACTTTACACAAAACTCAAAACTGAACACTATCAATTAAAATACAGTCACTTTATTAGAAGCAGCAACTTATTAGTCAACACACTAACAAGCCAACAGGGACACATGTAGTCAGATGGGATAAAATAACAGCGTAACTACATATTCAGCATTATACAACATACGAGAGTAAAAGTGTATTGAAATGCACACACAGAACAAGATTTGCAGGTGTACTTAATTAGCCAAGACTTTTGTCTTGTTAATCCTCTCTAATACAGAGGTTAATTATCTTGGTATCAGTAGGATACTTTGAGAAGGACGGGTTGTAGAAACAACTAGGAAACGTCACGTAACTTCGGTCAGATAAGCATTTTTAAGGACACAGGAGAGAGAGACCTCTTCAGCAAATCAGAGAAGTGGTGTATGGGAGAATACATGAGTGTTGATGCCAATATGTAGGTTACCAAGTTACTGTCCACCAGACTACAAACACCGACTTTATGTGATTCTGTGACAGAATTAGTACAGAACTAATTACCTTATAACAACCCATCAAATCAGGGGGGAGAGGGGGACTCCTGTCACAGCCTCACATTATACGGTAAACCAACATAAGTTAATAGACACTGGCGAAGGGCTACAACTCCCGCCCAAGGGAAAGAAGTAAGACACTCGAAGGCCTAGAGTAATCCAGAGCCTTCTCGAAGGACTGGTCAGTGAGTCCACTGTCCCGTGGACACTGATGTGGCCCGCCTATTGCGGGGTCCACGAGGAACTCGGACAGAGTTACCACCCGTGTCGGATTGCGACACGTGTGAACCGGCAGAGACAGACGGGACATCGGAGAGGCAACAGGGCCTGCCTTAGAGGGACTTAATAGTTCAGACCCATGTGTATTTAGGGTCATAGACATATGCTAGATAGTTTGCTTAGAATGTTTGTTATAATCATGTGTGATGTTAAACCTCTGTGATATGCAACTCATCAGTGCGGGCTTGTTAAACCCACTGCGCCAACGCACTGTATACCTAAGTTCAATAAATGTTGCTATATTATATTTAACGGAGTTATTGTTGCCTGTTTGAGCCCGAGTTCAGATCCCCTAGAGATCCAACACTGTGACCCGTGGCTCATAGTGTCCGTTCTGTGTTGGTTTACAAGGCACCTCGTTTCCCCCCGATGTACCTCTCGTGTCCTGGCCTGGCAGTTCTTACTCCAATCTTTTCATCCTGTACAGCGATGTGATTCACTGACGTCAAAGTCTTCTTTCTCGACTGTTGTACAGGACGTTTAATACAGGCCCGATCCGTGGACTGGCCATCTCAGGGGTGCAGAGCCAGCCGTTTTATCAGCTCGTTCTTTCCCTCGACTTCCCGCATGTCCCGGGACTAAGATGAAGGTAGACTTTACTGTAACAGACTTCCTCAGCTACTCGTCCACTGTTTACGTACAGATTCCATCTTCGACCTTCCTAATCATGCTCATTGAACACTTAGTACACACACGTTTGGTATAATGTTGTGATTCTAGCCATAGGAAAGCTTGTGTTACTGCCATCACCTTCATTGTCATGCTGCTCGTGGTCGTGATTATTGAACGGATCGCCCACTGAACGGGCTGTAAATGCCCATGCACTTCTCTGCTTCTTTACAACAGATCCTCTGTATAGTTGAGCACTTCGGGGTTTCTGAGTGTTCCATTTATGAGCGCGATGACCTCTGCAATTGACCCGTTGCTGGTTTCTGCTCTCTGCACCGTCTGTCAAGTGTGATAATGCGGAGAAGGTGCACTTAAAAGCTGGAGCACCAGCCACCCATTCCTTGCCGGGTTGATACTGGTGGATTGCAGACCTGTCTGATGATATTCTTCCGCCCGACCCATCCATGATTAGCCTGATGCTCTTTTCTCTGAAATATATTCTTCATGCAGAGGGTGCTGCTCATCACGCACTTTATTTTCAAGTATGCACGAGCTTTCATATCTTGATCCTGTGGTTCATTGTCAGAAAGTCAGAAAGTATCTCATTGCTACACAGCTGGTGTCTCTTGTGCAGCCCAAAAATGATGTGCATGCTTCGTTTTTGCACCTTTTCAAGTCTTCCAATCTGTGTAGGGCTGACAGTAAGGATGGGCAGGGCATACTCGATGGTTGAAAGCAACCAGTCCTTTGAACCGAGTATTAGCAGTCTTTGCTCGATATTGGTAGTCGCCCATGACTCTCATTGCAGTCAAACCTTTTCGAAGCTTTCGTTATGACATAAATCGACATGATCTCTGAAAGACAGGCTACGATCAAGCCTCACGCCAGATAATGTCATCGACTGGGTTCTACTCAAAATGCTCCATCCAGTCTCACTGCCAGCATGTCTGTGTTTCACAATATGGTTTGTTTTAGGGAGATAAACCGACAACACATGAGTACCGCCCAACACCATGAGGGAGTTCGATCTAGTTCGATTTCGCCCCGCTGCATATAATAATTGGCAACCGCCTGTCTATCTCGACCTGTCGATACACGAGAATGTCATCAGCAAATGACAGAGTCCTACCCCTCCCTCCAACTGTTGTTCAGTGATCTGTACCGTATAATACGTTGAATAGTACTGGTGACTAGTGGTGAACCCTGAAGCAATCCTGGACATATTGTTGTCGGCTCAGAAAGACCAACTCCCACATCTTAGCACCCACCTTCCTTTGGAGCAGAACTGCAGCTATCCATCGTACAAGGTGGGGTGCACTTTCAGTCTGAGGAGGGTTTGCATCAAGTCGCTGAAGGATACTCTGTTATATATGCGACCCTAAGTTCTATAGCGGTCGCACGTGTCTCTTCTCTGACCTGAATCCTTCGTAAACATCTTGCATATGCTTAAATTTTAAATCAAACATAAAAGGAAGGAAAGAATATGGTTGTTTCTTTCTTTTTTTTTAATGTACCATAGTGATTAAATAACCTTCAAACCGATCAGTAATCACAGATAATTGTTTTAAATGTTGCTGTTCAAATTAAGTTAACACAATTAGAAAGGGACAGTCATTTGACATAAGATAATATACAATATTATTACTATCATTATATATTGCAACACGTTTTTTTTAAAAGTTGTACAAATATAGGTCAGACAATTTGATTTAGCATATAAATGAATGTAATGAACCTGGAATTAACAATTTTTTCTATACTTACCTAATCTTGTGTTACAGCAAATGTTTCAAACAACTTTCTATACTTACATTTTATAATCTGGTTAATGTCTGCCCAGTTTGTTATCCTTGGCAACCATACGCTTCTCTAATGTCATTGTAATAGGCAACCCTTCGTCACGAGCTCTCTGAATGTTAAGCGCCCCAATATCACGACGAGACCACTCCAAGGTCCAACACATTCTCTGCAAATTATGACAGATATTAAACTACCAATAATAATCGGAATTGTGCAGCAATCTTAAACTACCAAATCAAAATTGTAGATTGCTATACTATATTAAAATTTCTATCCTCTATCTATGGTCAACCACTATGTGTATTGTTTCATAAGACCTTTATTTATATATCAATATCATCATATCCATTACAATGATTACAGGACGTAGCAGTCACCCATCAGATTTGGCTGTTTGTGATTCTTGGGCAAGTTACGACGGCACTCATACCATATTCATAATGTAGAAACCACCGCAAATTGGTTTGCTTCAAAATCGCCCCGCAGCTGTTCAAATGCTGTATGCAGCAAGACAAATTGCGTCCTTAACCCTTTTGGCCACAGAGCCGGTTCTATCAAAACAGATAATTTAATAATATGTAATAAACACTAAATCAATAATATTACATTTACGACAACCCGCCAGCAGAATCTGTCAGAACATCCAGCCGCGAAACTATGACATCGGGCGTTTGCAACACGAAACATTCTACTGTGTTTCGTACTAATCTGCGAGTAGTATCCATTGCAACCAGCCACTGTAGTTCATTAATATATTATTAATAAGTCAACAGGTAGAGTGCCACTTTTTTTTTATTTTGATAAGAAGTGATAGAAACTTATAATATAATTGAATCAGAGACAACGGCGACTGTCCATTTATTTTGGTTGTTTGCTATAAACGAAGAAATGCATCAAATGAACAACATGAAAGTCACTGTCTGGGCAGAACAACATACCGTTATAAGGATTAAGACATTGATTGGAAAAGCAGGTATTTCATCTTCATGTCAACCCATAAGGTATAGGTTCATAACCCAGGTAAGTGGGTTGCCATGGTACCACATATCCGAGTCCTCCAGTGATCTCTATCCCTCTACAACGAAACTATACATCTTGTCGACATTATGTTATGAGTTCATTATTGTCTCTGCCCTCCCTCTCCCCAATTTTCCCTCATCTGTTCCCTGGAGGATTACCTTTGATAGAGACCTGAAATGACATGCGACGTGCCCAACATCTGGCAAACTTTGGACATTTTGCCACCGGCAAAATGATTCTTTTTGTCGCTAACATTATACAAAACATTGGCATGTGAGGCATTAGTATGCGCAGAATTTGTATTCACAAGTCTGGAACCTAGAATCCCAGAATCTCCCCAACTATGACACTTTTCTATAAAATGCGGTTTTAACAGTAGAATGATGAAAATACATTGAAGTGGGTGGGGGGGGGTGGGGGGGGGGGGGGTTATCTACGATGCGTGGTGCCTGCGCGTTCTGCATTAAATTTCTTGATCTCTTCACTTGCTCTCCATCCCCCCACCCCCCGTTGTACCTTCATACCGCTCCTTCCCTACACCCCCGTTCTAGTCCCTCCTTCATACCCCTGCATGTTTTTTAGTCCCGGTCTCGAGTGTTTCTTTTTCCCTCCTTCCCGCTATCTCTCTCCCGTCCCTCACCCTCACCACCCCTTTCTTTCCCTGTTCTCTTCGCCCGACATTGCCTTTTTTTACGCCGCTCTCCCACTTCCCCATTGCCCCTCCTCACCTCCAGTCCCCTGTGTCCCTCCCTGTCGACATCCATCCTTTCCTCGCTTCCTCCCAGGCCCCACCCCCCCTCTTTCCTGATCTTTTTCGCTCCCTCATTTTTCCACCACCTCCCTTCATTCTTTCCCCCTGGCCCCCTCCTAACCCCCACCCCCCCTCGCACCCGTCGCTTTCCTAATTTCCCTCAGTGCCTTTTAGCTATTCCCTCCTCGGCACCTATCTCAACCTACCCTTCCCTGTCGTCAATTTCGTCCATGAATCAAGCAACTTTCTTTCCCCGCTGAAAACGCTCCAACCATCCCGCCCGAATGCGTGCCCTGTCTCAACTACAGCGCAGACAGGGACATAGTCATCAAACCGGTGGATAAAGGGGGTGCGTGGTTGTTTGGGCAAAAAAGATCTATATTTCGAGGAAGGCGTGACCCTAATATAAGTTGATTTGATTGATTTGAGTTTGATTTGATAATTATTCACCCTGCACCGAAGGACCCCACTCTCTCCTACAACCGAAGATTCAAAATACCATCAAACAGCTCATACGTGAGGATGCCCTACCACCCAGTGCCTCTTCACTTCACATCCATGACTCTGACTTGGGCAACCCACCCTCTACATGCTGCCCAAATACATAAAGCGCAAAAATCCTGGACGTCCGATAGTTTCCGCATGCTCATGCCCGCTGAACTGATCTCAGCGTTTTCTTGAAAGGATTTTCCCAACCTCTAGTTGCGAATCTCCCGTCATACATCAAGGATAACCAACGCATGCGTTACTTTCAGTCAACTCTCTCCAACTGACTCCTGGGAAATCACATACAGACTATTCATAATGGATGTATGTTCCCTCTATACCTCCATTCCCCACGCCGAATTGCCTCAAGGCGCATAGCAGTTCTTTCTGGATCAACGCACAGATCAAGCCATCCCTACAAGCACACTTGTGAGAATCGCTGATTGGTCCTCACCATAATTCCTTTGAGTTCAATGGCCACTACTTTGAACAATCGCGTGTCGCATGGGCACTAAAATGGGACCCAGCTAGCCATTTGTATTTATGGGACATCTGGAACACCAGATTGAACTTAGCTATCATGGTCTTCTCCCTTCTTTTTACCGAGCTACATCGATGACGCATAGGTCTCACTGACATTCAGAGGCGGAACTGACCGTTTCATTAATTATGTCATAACTTCCTCCCATCGATCAAATTCACCTCAGAAATTTCTACCACCTCTGTCAAATTTCCTTGACACCACCATCAAGTTAAACCCTACAGGCCTGACGACCTCCGTGTACTATAAACCTACTGATGCTCACGGTTTCCTCCTGTACAGCTCATCCCAAATTCACCTCAGAAATTTCTACCACCTCTGTCAATTTCCTTGACAAACCACCATCAAGTTAAACCCTACAGGCCTGACGACCTCCGTGTACTATAAAACCTACTGATGCTCACGGTTTCCCTCCTGTACAGCTCATCCCACCACCAAAAGCTGCAAAGATTCCATCCCATATTCCCAGCTACTCCGCCTTCGTCGTATCTGTCAGGACGATAATGACTTCCTCGAGAGAGCCCACGAAATGCTGGACTTTTTCCGCAGACGGTCCTACCCAGAGGACGTCTTGTCGACAGCCTTCTGCCGCATAACCCAGGTCTCGCGGGAAATGTCCCTCGCCAAGCATACGCGACCTCCGAACAATGAACCCAAGCTTATCCTCACCTTCCACCCACATGCCTATGCCATCAAGCACATTTTCCTGAGACACTGGTCCATCTTGGAATCCGATCCTACCACTCGTGAGGGTATTCTCCAATGGCCCCCGGGTAATTTTCCGCCGTAACCAGAGCCTCAGAGACCACCTTGTGCATAGTCGCCTCCCCACGGTTACCTTATCCGTGGGCACATTCGAATGCCATCGTAGGAACTGTCTGACATGCCCATACGTTGTTCAGACACCAGAGATTGCATTTCCCCGAGGTACCTTCACCTTGAAAGATTCTTTCACTTGCACATCCCGCAATCTGATTTATGTTATCATCTGCAAACGATGTGACATGAAATACATTGGCCAAACGGGCAGACGTCTTGCGGATCGTTTCAGGGAACACCTCAGGGACATCAATCAGGGCGCTGACAAACCTGTCCCCAACCATTTCAATTCCTTCAACCATAATGGAGCCGACGATGCATGTGTCACCGCACTAAAACCTTGCTTCTCCAATAGCGGCATCAGACTTAAAATTGAAAGACAACTAATCAACAATCTGGGATGCATCCACCCAGCCGGAATTAATACGGTTGTGGACGCTACAGTATAACTGTGGCATCTTCCCTAATTGTTCACACTATCTATTACTATGCTGTCTCCCCCCCCCCCCCCCCCCCCCATATCTAACTTTATTGTCCTCACTTTCCGATATTTTCATAGCAGACTGTTCACATATTTTTGGCTACTCCAATCCTTTTTGGCAACCCATTTTTAATTCAGCTGGCCAAGTCACCTTTCCGGCCTCACGTGGCTAAGTTATAGATCGTGTGTTAGTGTATTGTGGTCTTTCGTTTGCTGTATCTCGTTGTTAGCTGTGTTGTCATTGACAAAGATTCTGAGAATCGAAACGTCTGTGTGTCGTATTGTATGCGTTCGTGTGTATTTTATCTTATTTTATTATTCATTTTTATATTTATTGAGTGCTTCTGATTTCGGATTTTTCACCTGTATTTCGCGACACGTGGATCTCCTTGTAAGGTATGTGCAACGTTTGTTGATGTTTAGTTCGTTTTTTCTCGCAGGAGTTTAAAATACCTATTTGTTTCCATTTCATATTGTTATATCCTGCTGCAGCCGCTGCTTTTTCTCTCTAGTCTGTATCTTAGTATCTTTCAAATCATCTAGATTACCAATTTCCCCCCCCCCCCCCCCCCCCCCCCCACCCACTTCAATGTATTTTCATCATTCTACTGTAAAACCGCATTTTATAGAAAGTGTCATAGTTGGGAGATTCTGGGATTCTAGGTTCCAGACTTGTGAATACAAATTCTGCGCATACTAATGCCTCAAATGCCAATGTTTGTATAATGTTAGCGACAAAAAGAATCATTTTTGCCGGTGGCAAAATGTCCAAAGTTTGCCAGATTTGGGCACGTCGCATGTCATTTCAGTCTCTATCAAAGGTAATCCTCCAGGGAACAGATGAGGGAAAATTGGGGAGAGGAGGGCAGAGACAATAATGAACTCATAACATTAATGTCGACAAGATGTATAGTTTCGTTGTAGAGGATAGAGATCACTGGAGGACTCGGATATTTGGTACCATGGCAACCCACTTACCTGGTTATGACCTATACCTTATGGGTTGACATGAAGATGAAATACCTGCTTTTCCAATCATGTCTTAATCCTTATAACGGTATGTTGTCTGGCCCAGTGACTTTTCATGTTGTCATTTGATGCATTTCTTCGTTTATAGCAACAACCAAAATAAATGGACAGTCGCCGTTGTCTCTGAAGTTCAATTTATAAGTTTCTATCACTTCTATCAAAATAAAAAAAAAGTTGGCACTCTACCTGGTGACTTATTAATAATATATTAATGAACTACAGTGGCTGGTTGCAATGGCTACTACTCGCAGATTAGTACGAAACACAGTAGAATGTTCGTGTTGCAAACGCCCGATGTCATTAGTTTCGCGGTTGGACTGTTCTGACAGATTCTGCTGGCGGTGTCGTAAATGTAATATTATTGATTTAGTGTTTATTAATATTATTAAATTATCTGTTTTGATAGAACCGGCTCTGTGGCCAAAGGGTTAAGGACGCAATTTGTCTTGCTGCATACCGCATTTGAAACAGCTGCGGGCGATTTTGAAGCAAACCAATTTGCGTTGGTTTCTACATTATGAATTATGGTATGAGTGCCAGTCGTAAACTTGCCCAAGAATCACAAACAGCCAAAAATTGATGGAGTTGACTGCTACGTCCTGTAATCATTGTAATGGATATGATGATATGATATATTATAATAAAGTCTTATGAAACAATACACATAGTGGTTGACCATAGATAGAGGATAGAAATTTAAATTATAGTATAGCAATCTACAATTTTGATTGGTAGTTTAAGATTGCTGCACAATTCCGATTATTATGGTAGTTTAATATCTGTCATACATTTTGCAGAGAATGTGTTTGGACCTTTGGAGTGGTCTCGTCGTGATATTGGGGCGCTTAACATTCAGAGAGCTCGTGACGAAGGGTTGCCTAGTTACAATGACATTAGAGAAGCGTATGGGTTGCCAAGGATAACAAACTGGGCAGACATTAACCCAGATTATAAAAATGTAAGTTATAGAAGTTGTTTGAAACATTTGCTGTACCACAAGATTAGGTAAGTATAGAAAAATTGTTAATTCCAGTTCATTACATTCATTTATATTGCTAAATCAAATTGTCTGACCTATATTTGTACAACTTTTTAAAAAAAACGTGTTGCAATATATAATAATAGTAATAATATTGTATATTATCTTATGTCAAATGACTGTCCCTTTCTAATTGTTTAAATTAATTTGAACAGCAACATTTAAAACAATTATCTGTGATTACTGATCGGTTTGAAGTTATTTAATCACTATGGTACATTAAAAAAAAAGAAAGAAACAACCATATTCTTTCCTTCCTTTATTGTTTGATTTAAAATTTAAGCATATGCTCAAGATGTTTACGAAGGATTTCAGGTCAGAGAAGAGACACGTGCGACCGCTATAGACTTAGAGGTCGCATATAACAGAGTATCCTTCGAGCACTTGATGCAAACCCTCCTCAGACTGAAAGTGCACCCTCACCTTGTACGATGGATAGCTGCAGTTCTGCTCCAAAGGAAGGTGGTGCTAAGATGTGGGAGTTGGTCTTCTGAGCCGACAACAATATGTCCAGGATTGCTTCAGGGTTCACCACTGTCACCAGTACTATTCAACGTATATACGGTACCGATCACTGAACAACAGTTGGACGGGAGGGGTAGGACTCTGTCATTTGCTGATGACATTCTCGTGTATCGACAGGTCGAGATAGACAGGCGGTTGCCAATTATATGCAGGGCGAACTAGATCGAACTCCCTCATGGTGTGCGGTTACATGGTTCTCCCTAAACAACCATATTGTGAACACAGACATGCTGGCAGTGAGAATGGATGGAGCATTTTGAGTAGAACCCAGTCGATGACATATCTTGGCGTGAGGCTTGATCGTAGCCTGTCTTTCAGAGATCATGTCGATTATGTCATAACGAAAGCTCGAAAAGGTTTGACTGCAATGAGAGTCATGGCGACTACCAATATCGAGCAAAGACTGCTAATACTTCTGTTCCAAGGACTGGTGCTTTCAACCATCGAGTATGCCCTGGCCATCCTTACTGTCAGCCCTACACAGATTGGAAGACTTGAAAAGGTGCAAAACGAAGCCATGCACATCATTTTGGGCTGCACAAGAGACACCAGCTGTGTAGCAATGAGATACTTTCTTGACTTTCTGACAATGAACCACAGGATCAAGATATGGAAAGCTCGTGCATACTTGAAAATAAGTGCGGATGAGCAGCACCCTCTGCATGAAGATATATTCAGAGAAAAGAGCATCAGGCTAATCATGGATGGGTCGGGCGGAAGATATCATCAGACAGGTCTGCAATCCTACCAGTATCAACCCCGGCAAGGAATGGGTGGCTGTGCCTCCAGCTTTTAAGTGCACCTTCTCCTGCATTATCACACTTGACAGACGGTGCAGAGAGCAGAACCCTGCAACGGTCAATGCAGAGGTCATCGCGCTCATCAATGAACACTCAGACAACCCCGAAGTGCTCAACTATACAGATGGATCTGTTGTAAAGAAGCAGAGAAGTGCATGGGCATTTACAGCCCGTTCAGTGGGCCGATCCGTTCAATAATCCACGACCACGAGCAGCATGACAATGAAGGTGATGGCAGTAACACAAGCTTTCCTATGGCTAGAATCACAACATTATACCAACGTGTGTGTACTAAGTGTTCAATGAGCATGATTAGGAAGGTCGAAGCTGGATCTGTACGTAAACAGTGGACCGAGTAGCTGAGGAAGTCTGTTATCCGTAAAGTCACCTTCATCTTCGTCCCGGGACATGCGGGAGTCGAGGGAAATGAACGAGCTGATAAACTGGCTGGCTCTGCACCCCTGCAGATGGCCAGTCCATGGATCGTGCCGATTAACGTCCTTAAAAACATGTCGAGAACAGAAGACTTTGACGTCAGTGAATCCACATCGCTGTCCAGGATGAAAGATTTGGGAGTAAGAACTGGCACGGCCAGACACGAGAGGTACATCGGGAAAACGAGGTGCCTTGTTAACCAACACAGAACTGACACTATTAGCCACTGTCACAGTGTTGGATCTCTAGGGGATCTGAACTCGGGCTCAAACAGGCAACAATAACTCCGTTAAATATAATATAGCAACATTTATTGAACTTAGGTATACAGTGCGTTGGCGCAGTGGGTTTAACAAGCCCGCACTGATGAGTTGCATATCACAGAGGTTTAACATCACACATGATTATAACAAACATTCTAAGCAAACTATCTAGCATATGTCTATGACCCTAAATACCCATGGGTCTGAACTATTAAGTCCCTCTAAGGCAGGCCCTGTTGCCTCTCCGATGTCCCGTCTGTCTCTGCCGGTTCACACGTGTCGCAATCCGACACGGGTGGTAACTCTGTCCGAGTTCCTCGTGGACCCCGCAATAGGCGGGCCACATCAGTGTCCACGGGACAGTGGACTCACTGACCAGTCCTTCGAGAAGGCTCTGGATTACTCAAGCCTTCGAGTGTCTTACTTCTTTCCCTTGGGCGGGAGTTGTAGCCCTTCGCCAGTGTCTATTAACTTATGTTGGTTTACCGTATAATGTGAGGCTGTGACAGGAGTCCCCCTCTCCCCCCTGATTTGATGGGTTGTTATAAGGTAATTAGTTCTGTACTAATTCTGTCACAGAATCACATAAAGTAGGTGTTTGTAGTTTGGTGGACAGTAACTTGGTAACCTACATATTGGCATCAACACTCATGTATTTCCCATACACCACTTCTCTGATTTGCTGAAGAGGTCTCTCTCTCCTGTGTCCTTAAAAATGCTTATCTGACCGAAGTTACGTGACGTTTACTAGTTGTTTCTACAACCCGTCCTTCTCAAAGTATCCTACTGATACCAAGATAATTAACCTCTGTATTATAGAGGATTAACAAGACAAAAGTCTTGGCTAATTAAGTACACCTGCAAATCTTGTTCTGTGTGTGCATTTCAATACACTTTTACTCTCGTATGTTGTATAATGCTGAATATGTAGTTACGCTGTTATTTTATCCCATCTGACTACTTGTGTCCCTGTTGGCTTGTTAGTGTGTTGACTAATAAGTTGCTGCTTTTAATAAAGTGACTGTATTTTAATTGATAGTGTTCAGTTTTGAGTTTTGTGTAAAGTGTGTGCTGAATGTGTGGCTTACCTCCAAGCGTCACGAGTTGGGATATCCTTAATCATGAATTACCCCAATGTGTGTAATGCATGATCAGGCATTCCAAGCAGTGGTGCTTAGATGTCGTATCCTAAATACTAAACATGTATCAACAATTTAGATAAGTAATACAATTTACATGAAAGACGCAGACAAATTAAAATAAATACGTTGTGCGTACAATTTGTCCGCTCAGTATATCGCTTTCTCATTTAATTCATTCACCCTGTCATTCACACATCTTTCATTCAAAATAGTATTTGGTTAAAATATATAAGTAAAGTTGAGGTAAGTGTTATTGCCCTTAGAAAAAACGGAATAGGCGATATGTTCCCTTTAAGATAATACGTACTTTTTGTACGATGACTCAAAAATGGTTTATAATTTACATAGAGAAAATTGCATAGGAAGAATATTTCGCCTATTAGTGGAAATTCCTGTAATATTATGGTAGAAAATGTACAAATTACAGGTTGACATATTTTATATACATAATTCAATACAAATATAATACATATTCAATACTAAATTAATTAATTAACTAAGTAACTAAATTCAACGATGATGTGCGCGTTGTCCTCCTGTTGTCAGCGTGTCGTGCCATGAATGTTAACAGTTAGTATGGCTGTCTCTTGAGTGTTGTAATCGACGTAGTTCTGTTTCGGCTGTTTGCAAAGTCTCTTAGCAACAGCAAGTATGGAATGTTCTCAATGTAGAGTATAAAGTGTTCTTAATGCTTTCATGATCACTGTCAGTTCACTGGTTGAAATCATTTCACAGATAATGTCTCTCGCTCGGATTGTTCCTAGAGCTTTGATAATTGGTAGTATAGTTCTCAAAGTTTCACGTTCGTGGGTGTTATACGTAACCTATTCACTGGGGTGTTATTACTTTTAAATGAAAATTCTCTAGCAGGTGTAGAGTTACACTGTTCTATGCCACGGAATAAAATATCACAGTTTCTGGTATGGCGAATGGTTAATGTGCCTAATGTTATTCTGCTGGCGCATTCGTTTGTCGCGATAAAATATCAGCTATAATGTTATCGGTGCCTCTGATATGGCGGATTTCGAAGTCGAAATCTTGGAGAAGAAGACACCATCTTTGCAAACGATGGTTTTTCGGAACACCTTGCTTAAGCACCAACAATGGCGAGTTATCGGTGAGCACAACAAAATGGGAACCTAAGAGGAATTTAGATAATCTGAGCATGCAAAATAATAGACTTAATGCCTCCAATTCCACCGTAGAATAATGGATCTCTGCCTTCTTCAGCTTACGGCTTACGTAGAGAATTGGGTGTCTCACTCCTTGCACTTCTTGCATTAAACATCCTCCAATTGCGATAGCACTCGAATCTGTGGTCAAATTAAAGGGTAAATCTATGTTTGGTAATCGTAATACTGGTGGATTAGAAAAAATGCATTTCAATCTGCATATTGCATCCTCTAAGCGGGTACTTTTACAAAATTTTTCTGGATGATCTTTTGTCAACATATTAGAAAAAACTGATGTAAGTTCTGCCCAGTTTGGTATAAACTTAGCATAATAGTTTATAAGACCTAATAAACTTCTAACTTGTTTCTTTGTAGTAGGAACTTCTAGATTGAGAATTTTCGAAACAATTTTATCATCTGTCAACAGTTTGCCTTCAGAAATTCTATGACCAAGGAAGTCTATTTGTTTATAGCCTATTTCAACCTTGGAAGGTTTGATAGTAAGTCCAAAAAGAAAGATTTGGTTGAAGACTTGTTGGAGTGTAAGTAAGTGAGAAGTCATATTAGAAGAATGAATGCATATATCATCAATATACGCTTGCACGTCCTTGATGCCGTGCAATAACAACCTAGTTAACCTGACAAATGTGGCGGGAGCGTTCTTGAGACCAAATGGAAGATATCTCCATTTGTACAAACCAAGAGGTGTTGCGAATGCTATTATATGACTAGAAGAAGGGTGTAGTGGTACTTGCCAATAACCTTTCGCTAAATCAACCTTCGAAAATAAGGATGATTGAGACATATTCAAAATGAGGTCTTCACAGCTGTTCATTGGCTCCGCATCTGTTGTGGTTATCGTATTTAACCTTCTATAGTCTATGCACAAACGAATCGTTTGGTCCTTCTTTTTCACCAGGACAATCGGTGAAGAATATTGGGACATAGATTTCTGAATTATTCTATTTTTCTCTAAATCCAAAATTTCTTTGTCTAAATTTGCTCTATAATGCAGAGGAATACAATATGGTCTACATTTGACCGGTGTCAGATCTGTCAACACAATTGAATGTGTTATTTTGTCAGTCCGTCCAGGTTTGTTAGAGAAGATAGATTTATAATCGTCAAGGAGAGACAAAATGTCTTGTTGCTGCTGTTGTGTCAAAGTGTCAGAGATTTGTATGTCCTTTATACTACCGTCGTCACTCATAATTGGTACTGGAATTTCAGTATTGTCTACGTCCGTCTGATTTATTACAGATGCTACTGTCTGTAAATTGTCTTCAATGTCATTGTCGTCGTCGTCGAGGTTAATCGTTGTCAATATGTCGTCAAATTGGTCGTCGTTGTCGTTATCCCATATTGTCGGTACTGTAAATATGTCTTCGTCGTCACAAGAGTGCGTCGTTAACGATGCTTCGTTTGTCGAGGTGTCATTCAGTTGGGTAATTGTCGTTTCGTTTCTGTCATCAGTTAACTGCGATTGCTTACTCGTGTCACTGTCCTTTCTAGCATAGTACGGTTTTAACATATTTACATGGAATATTTTCAATTTTCCATTCAAAGAAATTTCGTAATTAACTTCCGAAATTCTTCTCACAATTTTAAATGGTCCCTGCCAAGAGGTTGATAGTAAATCTCTCTTGTCAGGTAGCAATAGTAAAATATCCTGATCTGGTTTTAATATAATTGTTTTTGCACCTTTGTTGGCGTACTGCCTGTACCTAAAATATTGTGAAAGTGTAGGATCTGCTTTCTGTTCTTCTCCAAAATTAGTGATGGTACTGTTTGGTGATACAATTTGTAGTGACTCCTGCAGTTGGTCGGTGTGGGTTTTGTGAGATGTCTGTCGTGTTATTGCATTCGTGTGTTGTGTGTGTTGTTGCACATCTACAGGCTTGGTAATGTGTGGATCGCTGGCATTCTCAGTTCGAGGTTTTAAGTTGGTCGTATCACTGACAGATTCAACCGCCCCTGCATTATGCACCTCGGTGAATTCTTTTTGAATTACTTCATTGGTTGTCTCCCTTGTGCTTCTGGCAGTTTGAGACAAGCACGAGTGGTGTTTCTCTTTAGAATCGCTGTTTGGGTTCTGGATACCGTTTTTCTGCTCCCAATCTCTGATTCTCTTTTCAGAGCAAGATCGTATGTTGGGCAGATTCCCAAGTATAATTTCAGCGACAGGATTTTCTAGTACTGCGCACAATACTAGTCCTGATATGAACGGTGTGTGAATTTCGACAAGAGCAAGGGGGTATTTTTCGATGGTGCCTGCGAATGTGCGACAAGTTACGTGTTTGTGTGTGTAGTCTTTGTCGTTGACTAATGTTTTCTTAATTCCACATAGCGTTGCGCCGGAATCGCGGATTAATGTGCACTTTTTGTTATTTACAAACCCAGTTGAGAAATTTAGCTTGCCTGTAGATGATAAGGCAGCGTTGGCCATTTCATTAGAAATAGGGATCGTGTGGCCACATAACAATGTTGTGTCAAGTTGGAATTTCCTACAGGTGTTACATTTGTTGTCTGTAATGGTGTCAATGATTTGCACTGCATTCCCTAGCTCACTCAAACTTTCATTCTGATTGTCACACTCATTCAATTGTTCAATATCTTCATCTGAGGAAGTTTCAACTAGTGCAGCATTGGCCTGTTTCATTATCTTTCGCCCTTCACAAAAGCGTGAATAGTGCCCAAAGCTGGAGCAAAAATAGCATTTGACCGCTCTCTGATACGCATTTCTTTTGTTCTTTTGCTTCTCCACTATCATTTGGAGATGATGTGGATAATTAGGTGATTTATCACACATCGCGTACTCTTCGTGTGTCAGATGACAATACTGGCACTTAACTGGCTTCCTAACATTCGAGCGTGGTTTGAACTTGTTTTCAGTTGGTTTTGAGTATCTAGTGTTTACAACTGCTGCTGTTTCGTTTTGACTTAGGTTTAATTGGAAAATATCTCGGTTCGCTGTGAAAAATGCGTTCCCCTTGGTCTCTACTTCTTGGATACTCTTACAGTCCATTTGTTTCAAAAACTTAGCAAAAGGTGTTGGAATTGTACTAACTATTTTGTCAATAATAATGAGTTCTTTCAGTTTGTCATGGCTGTTGTTAGTTTTAGCTGAGTTAATCTACTTTGTGCAAACATCCTGAACTGTAGACACGTAGTCTATGAAGGTTTGGTTAGGTTGTGGGGATAATTTTGCGAACTGTTGTTGATACCCTGTTGTATCTAATGAGAAATGTTGGAGTATTCGTTGCTTTAAATAATCATAATCCTTTCTCATCTCCTGTGGAACTGTCTCTATTACTTTTAAGGGTTCCAGAGCTAAGTTTCTCATTAAAATAAATGACCAATCTGTTTTTACGATCTTATGGTAGGACATTAGACACTCAAAATTTTCCAGGTATGCACTGATAGAATCTCCTGAGCAAAATGCTTTAACGAGGCCTTTATACTTGTTGTATTTTTGTTCTTCCTCTTTGCTCCTCAGTTTCTTTACAGACATTTCTAGGTTGGAATCAATCTCCATCTGCTTTAGTCTTATCTGTGTATCGGCATTTAATTGGGCTTGTTTGGCCGCCGCCTCAAGCTCTATTTGTTTCTCTTGAGCCTGCAATTGCATTTTCCTCTCTTCAGCTTGTAGTTGCATCTGCATCTTTTTCTCTTCTGCCTCAATTTGCATCTTCTTTTCTTCTGCCTGCATTTTCTTTTCTTCTGCCTGCAATTGCCTCTGTTTTTCTTCCTGTTCTATCGCTCTTTCTTCACGGGCAATGTTCTCTGCGTGTGTCTTCTGTGCCCATTCTGACAGTTTCTCTTCTTTATAACCTAATTTCATACCTAACTCAATACATTTTTCTAACGTAGACATCTTGTCTTTTACTTGTTGGTAATTTTACTGAAGTTAAATTCCTTAGACAAATGTTGGGGAGTAGAAAATTTAGTTATCTCCCTTAATGTTTACATGAGCAACTGCAAATGCAAAGTTTTGTTGGTTACAAGGTTATGAATATACATACAAATCAATGCAAAACAAAAATGTTACATGGATGGATGGTGATAAGTACCGCTTAGGGTTGCAATGGGCATGATATGAAACTTATCTTATATTTCCTGAACTTGCGAGTGTTGTCTTGTTCTCTCGCCACTGTTGGTAGATAGGTTACATACACCACAATTCGCGGAACAATCTGCTTGTAGAATCGGAAAAAAAAATTAGTAACAGTCAAATGTCACAGTCATGTCAAATTTTATAGTATTAACATCATTGGGAGTTTATCTGCAGAGGGACTAATACTAGTTCATTTCTAGATAGCTGCAAAGTTATTTAAACATGTTCAGTAATAAATTTGATATCATTTACTTAATTTTTTTACTTGGCAATCAATAGCTGTCTGAACGTAAAGCTTGTGCCAAAACCGGAGCTTGGCCCCCCAAAAGCCTGTCACAGTGTTGAATCTCTAGGGGATCTGAACTCGGGCTCAAACAGGCAACAATAACTCCGTTAAATATAATATAGCAACATTTATTGAACTTAGGTATACAGTGCGTTGGCGCAGTGGGTTTAACAAGCCCGCACTGATGAGTTGCATATCACAGAGGTTTAACATCACACATGATTATAACAAACATTCTAAGCAAACTATCTAGCATATGTCTATGACCCTAAATACACATGGGTCTGAACTATTAAGTCCCTCTAAGGCAGGCCCTGTTGCCTCTCCGATGTCCCGTCTGTCTCTGCCGGTTCACACGTGTCGCAATCCGACACGGGTGGTAACTCTGTCCGAGTTCCTCGTGGACCCCGCAATAGGCGGGCCACATCAGTGTCCACGGGACAGTGGACTCACTGACCAGTCCTTCGAGAAGGCTCTGGATTACTCAAGCCTTCGAGTGTCTTACTTCTTTCCCTTGGGCGGGAGTTGTAGCCCTTCGCCAGTGTCTATTAACTTATGTTGGTTTACCGTATAATGTGAGGCTGTGACAGCCACCAAACGCTGATGCACATGCTGGGGGGAGGATCTGAGCACCTATGGACCTGTCCGGAGTGCAGTGAAGATGCCCCAACTGATAACTGATAACTTCTTGTTCACAATCTGCAATTCATGATCTAAGTTACTTGCTTGCTTGCTTGCTTGTGTTCGTTGGCTTGAGCTCCAACGCGAAGTCCTGTATGTCGGATGAAGGCATCCTGTTGTCCAACATCAGTATGATGTCATACAGGACCTGAGGTTTGCGTGAGTATCCGTTGTCCCATGTCTGGCTTATTTGTGTGCAGACTGGTGGTTCCTCGCCGTACAGGCAGACACTCTCCGACTTCGGAGGAATCGGCGTTCCTACTGACTTTAGCCAGGACCCCGAAGGGACCTGTTGCCCAGGACGCTCGACGAGGACGCGTCAATAGGTTTTTGCCAGTATATAACCCGGCCCTGGTGCCTTGGAAACACCTCTGCGTCCCATCTAAGTTACTTTATCTCAACGACAACAAGAAATCTGAACCATTAAAACATAGCCGGTTTCCAATATCCAAGAAATACACTTTACACTGGTTATTTAAAACCTGCAATGTTTTCTCGTGTTCCTTTATCTGAAGACAACAAGAACTCTTAACATTATGTTACTTGTTCGCAACCTGCTATTATTATTTTTTAAAGTTGGTTTATAATAATAAAAACAAGAACTCTAAGCTAACATTTTACTTGAATCTTCACAATGTGATTTTCTTTCTCTGAATTACTTTTCCTTAACATAATGAGGAACTCTAAATCTTTTATATTACCTGGATGTTCAAAATCTGCTATTCTTTCTCTATTCTAAATTGTTTTATCTCAAGTAAAACAAAAACCCTAACTATTATGCTACTTGAATGTTCACAACCTACTATCTTTTTCTATATTCTAATTTATTTTATTATAGTAAAAACAATAATTCTAACCATTATGCTGCTAGAATGTTCACAACCTTCTGTTTTTCTCTATTGTAAGTTATTTTGTCTCAATAAAAGTAATAATTCTAACTATTAAGCTATTTGAATGTTCACAACCTGCTGTTTGTTTTTCTAAGTTATATTATCTTATGAAAACATGACCTTTACCCATTATGTTACCTGTATGCTGAAAAAGTGCTGTTTTGTTTTTCCTGTTTATCACTTACATGAACAGAGTTTAAGACAGTTGCATTACATTGTAAAGACTCCTGCTTCTTTTAGATTACAGACAAGCTAAAAGACCTTTATGGGAATACTGCAGCTCCAGATAACCTCGATCTTTTCCCTGGGGGACTTCTGGAAACAACATTTGATGGCCCAGGACCTTTGTTCCGGGCAATCCTTCTGGACCAATTTTTGCGTATCAGACACGGAGACAGATTCTGGTATGAGAACAAGAAAAATAAGTGAGTAATTTGTATTTACAGTGAATGCCATTATAAAAGGTTCAATTCTTATACAAATTTATGTGCTGTAAAATCCTATGCATGACACACGTGGTATTTGCTCGTTACTCCCGTGTGTTGCCGGGGCCCATAAGGGAAGCAAAGAATAGCAACACTGTAGCCTACCACGCATGTCGTAAAAGGCGACTAAGGAGGCTTGATGGTTCCGTCGCCCTGCTACTGAGTGAGTGTGTGGCGCGACACTGTGAGCTGTGAGTTTCGTGTGAAATGCTTTTGAATCTGCCTGAGGTTTTTTGGAACGTGACTGCATTTTCGGAGTGATGGCAGGTGGCTATGTCCCAGAGTTGACCGGTTTTTGCCTTATACAGAAATGCGTGGCTGCTGGGCTTCTGGTTGACTGCCACTGCCATCAGCGATGAGCTGTATTTTCTTGGACTGTGTGGGTGAACATCTAGGAAACATTCAGATGGGAAAGTGACAGCCGATTCCATCAGGGATGAACTGGGTTATTCGTGGGGGACTATTGTGTTGACATTCTGGCGGCGGCATTATGCACAGAGTATTTGTGCGGGTTGTTGTTTGTCGAGACTCCTGTCTTTTCCACTTTTCACATTGGGCAGTGGGGAGCGTTTTGTGTGATATTCACTGGCACAGGAACGGAGCATAATGGGGACGACCCGTTGCTGTGAAGTTGGAACTGCGACTAACTAACTAACTAATTTGCTCGTTAAAACTTGAGTGCATGTAATACGCATGTAGTAAAAATACGCCATTTTCAATATCAAAAGTAAAATAAATGAGCTTCTGTCTAGTGAGGGAGATGAAAAGTAGGACCATGGTGTCTAAAATGTAAGTGTTGCCTACCTATGATTATACTATCAGTGTCTTAGCAAATGTTCATAAAATAAAATCTTGAAATATTGTGGATCATAATATACTTCTATGAAGCAATATAATATAAAATGTACATGATATACTTCAAAAAATTAATCAATAAAGTAGAATGTGCTTATGCAATATGAACTTTGAGCTCTCAATTGGTTTAGATTCGGTTAAGGATCAGTGTCATTGCACATGGATATCTCCACAAGTGCTCTAGTCTCTTTCCTTAGACCACACAACGAGAATTTCGGTACAGTGAGCAAAGTCTGTATCGCTAGTAGGGATTAAAATGTGGGTATAGCAAAATCACAGATACTATAAACATTCTTTTTGTGGGTAGGTTTTATTAGTTTTTAATTTAGTCTGGATCATATAAAATGTATCCATTGATCCTCTGAGTTTTTTCCAAATGCCTGGGAAAGCTAGATATCCAATCCATGACCCCAGGATTGGGGTCCTTTTATTATTTTACACTACAGACTGAAATACTTCATGTTTAATAAACTGACAATAGAAGATACTGATAAATTTAACTGTGGAACTGATAAAATGACAAATAAACATTTGTTACAGGAGTGTTCAACATGTGGTGCAGAATAGAGACAACTATTTTGGCCTATGCTCTCTCCATTTAAAGACAAAGTATATTGACATGTCAACAAGCTCAAGTTGACTGCTGCCTTCTTTGGATTCATTCATGTTAACACCTGAAGGTGTAAGATGAAAAAGAATACTTAAGTTTTCATTTAATCAGAATGTATTGGTCTAAACTACCATCACTGGCCTGACATCAAAGATCATCTGCGACGAGACCACGAGGACGTCCAAGAAGAAAATGGATTGAAGATTATGATGATGATGATGATGATTAGCCTAAATCAAGCATGCATAATAACATGAGTGCATATTATATGCAAGATTGTACGGTGTTTGTCATGCTGTAAACCAGAACCTCCTTGTTCTGTGTGCAGACGCAGCTCAGCAAAACCTTTATAGAAATCTGACAAAAGTAATTTTAAAAAACCCAGAAACAACAATAAATATCTTTTCTTTCACTTGTCAAATAAAGTACTGAAATCTTATAACGAACCTGCTCTGTTGTACTGCAGTGAGTCTTGGAATGTGATGAACAAATTAGAGAGAAATTGGAGGCAAAGAAACGTGGTTTCTGAAACAAATGTTGCGAATACCTTGGATTGCCAACGTAACTAATAATGGATAATGAAAATAGAAGACATAATACACAACTATAAGAAACAGACAATGTTCTTTGGTCATATAATGAGAATAGAGACATTGTAGAACAGTGTGATGAATGGAAAGATAAGCAGTGGCATAGGCAGAGAAAAAGAAATGGTGCTTGATGCTATGAAATGATGGCAGGAAGGAATGCCATGAATAGAATTTATTCAAAACACCTAGCATAGAGATCTGTGGAGAGGCATGAATGCTTACCACACTTTACAAGGCACATGTTCTTAATAACTTGTCCAATGGTTTTTAAATAAAATAAAAAAAATAAAAAAATAAAAACGATCATTGCAGCATTTGCCCCTTTGCTTGTATCCATTTGAAAGTATTTGTTTTTTTTTCAGTCTGCTTGTTCAGACAGTCAAATCGCAGTTTACAGGTTGGGTTTTTGTGTTACTTCCAATATATACACTTTCCGAGCCTTACCCAGGAATAGAACACACTTCACATGATGTGCTGTGTGTGGGTAGTCAGTCTAACCCCACAGTCAAAGGCTGATTGGTCTCGAAATACATTACAATAACCACACAAACTAACTGACATATTTTGGCCATATTAAACGTCACCGAAACAGAGTCCTGGTCCATCAAATGATGTTCCCAGCTTGGAAAGAAGAACACTGATGGAAGGCATGGTTCCTGGTGCCAAGTAGCAGAGCAGATGATATGACGCAAAATAAAGTTGGTGAGAAAATCGCGAACCAAATTTTACGAGAAACTAAGAAACTGACGTAAAAAGGAGAACACGTCAGAAAGATTGTAAACAACAACAAACAGTCAGATCTGAGAGCTTGACAAAGGAGGCAGCACGATTCGATTCTCAGGAACGAGATAAATTATGTACTGGCCGGACTCCACTTTGATGGCTAACAAATATTGCAGAGGAGGACAAGATGATTAATGCATGATCGATATCAACCCGAAAATCATGGACAGATGCGATCATATCAGATCGGGACTTAGCAAGTCAGAACAAGGTGACACAGAGGCAGATTTGTGAAGGACAGAAGCACCAGGGCATTATCGTTGCAAGTAATTAAGATGTTCAACAAGTCAATTCGTATCTATATTTTTCACTACCGTCCCGCCTGGCCATAACAGTCACGGTAATAACCAATTGTAATTTTCTCATTGCCATTATGAATATGTGACAAGTTGGACATGGGCAAATAAATATTGTCTCAACATAATGAATACCGGCTTGGAGTCCTTGATTATCGTTGATTTTGCGCTTCTGCATTCTTGTTAGAGGGTACAACCCCTGGATCGTTGATGATGTTTTAATTATTTATCGCAAGTTACCGTCTAGCACCTGGAAGAAAAGGCAAGGTTCAACCAGAATGAAGATGTTCATGGCACATTGCAGACATCTGTATGAAGCAGGAGAACTCGCAAGAGTGAACAGTGATGACAGCAACAATCTGCAAAGAACCTGCTAAGTGATGATGAATCACACAACGAAAACTGGCTCATAAACACTGACGTGTCTCGGAAACTGAAATATTTTGGCCATATTAAATGTCACAGTGGATTGGAAAGAACAACATATACTGTTGTAGAGATTCTTAAGAATAACTTGCTAGTAAAGCTGTCATTACAACCTGTAAATGCGACACATCAGTTGTTTGTAGATCTTAGCTCTCCTGTATGTTAATCAATAACATTAAACTATTTTCTTATGGTTTCAGTATTTATACACAAGAGGAAGTTGATGAAATCGAAGCCACAATGTTCTATGATGTTATCAATAATGTGACTTTAGCGCTGCGAGATACTAATCTTATCAATGTCACCAGAGAGGAGATCTACTTTTGTTGTAAGTTTGATAGTTATTTAATCCATCACTTACTTTTCCTAATTCTCTCTATCCCAGATAGTTGGTATTGTAATTGCCTGGGTCAAGAATCAACATAATATATTGAGCATAGCCTACGATGGGTAACGTTGTAATATTCTGTTGTGATAATTTGGCGTGTCCAGCATGTGCCGCGTGGTTACACACCCGCTTCACATGCCAGTGATCCGGGGCTTGTTTCCGGATCTGGTCAGGGATATGCACTACTGACGAGCTCAAACGAGAGCGAAACTCGAGTATAGTGCTTCCATATTGACGTGGATAGGCCTTAGGTTCATACCAGAATACGATCAGCGTTGCCAGTAGTGGGTTGTGCTCAATATTTAAACATAATATCTGTCAGGGACAAAAAGGTGTTCAATAACAAACAATGTTTGTGTGTGTGTGTGTTCAGAAAACATTTTTGTGTCAGGAGTTCAATAAATAACTGTAAGAGAATGGGTTAATAAAACAACTGTCTGGGACCAAAAGAGTTAAAAGTTGAACTGAAAAATAGTCACCTTTGTGAGTTAAAAGAAAAAAAACATATCTTAATTTCTTTAAACAACTAATCTGAAGTATGCTGGGAAGATGACCTTTTTAAGGTATATGCATATAAATACACATGCTAACGGCAGGAGAATTAAAAACTAGATAACCCCATTGAATTATATTATTCATTTCTACTTCTATGTCCCCTCTAGGTAAAATGCACATAATTCAGTTCAGAGGGAATTATATGTCTGATATATATGAATAAGTAAAATAAGTAAAATACCCTTTTTACATATCTTGGGGTATTGTTGCGCGTGGGATTCTTTTTCTATAGGGTGTATTTTTAATGGCTGTGCAGTGTGTGAAAATATTGCCGGTCCAAGTTTTGTATTCACCCTATGTAAATTTCTTGCAACATAATAGGTAAATACAAAACTTGGACCGGCAATATTTTCAAACACTGCACAGTCTTTAATAATACACCCTGTAGCTAACACATGTATAACCGCGTGTTTGCATGCTTTTGTCTTTCAGTCAATTGTGTTTAGGAATTTTCCCATTTCAATGATAACAACAAGTAAACTCATTAACGTAGTCCTGGTCACTAGAAACACACTGATAACACACTCTGGTGGGCCCCATATACATTTATTACATACCACTGTTTAATATGCAATGATTGATTACCATTGTCACTCTCTATCTCTCACACCATATGAACAAGTGATTCATCTGTGCCCAATGAAAATCGTATATAACTTCCAGTTAATACTTATAACAAGTGACAAGTTGTCTGATGGCGCACATTAATAACTTCATAAGTTTCCATACTCTGGCAGTAACAATATCAGTTAGTTTCATTTCCTAATCCAGACTACTCTTGGGAAAAATATATCTATCCATCCATCATGTGCCATGCCGGTAAGCGTGGGCGCTCATGAATCACCATTTCACTCAATCACCAGAGTCATGGATCAGCTTAGTGTTCTTGTCTCGACCATGCCATGTGGTCAAGCCGTCCATGTATTTACTTCTCTGTCTTCTCCTTGTTCTCTTCCCCTCGATCTTGCCAGTTGTCACCAAGTTCTCCAATTTATTTCTTCTCAGAATATGTCCAAAAAATGTTGACTGTCTACATTTATTTTTCTCTAACCAATGTACGATTTTCATTTGTTTCTTGTAGTACTTGGGCATTGGTTTTTCTGTCTGTCC